>WBMV01004546.1:218897-256744 GCA_013396655.1 Campylorhamphus procurvoides
ATGACATCGGGGGGGGTCTGCCATTACTGCCACGAGTACTGCTGGGCCTCAGCCCTGGCTGCATGGAGTGTTTTTTGGGGGGGACACACACAGGGTGCCGTTTCCTGGGGTGCTCCAGCAGTCGTGCGTCACCACCCGGCTGTGACTCACCTGGGGCCTCGCCCTGTGGGATGGCACTGGGCTGTGCCGGGCAGGTGAGCGGCACCTGGGTGTGCCAATGGGGCCGCCGGCTCCTGGCGCAGGTGAGAGCCACTCCCAGCGCAGGTGAGAGCCAGCCCTGCCGCCCAGCCCGCCCCAGCCCCACCGCCATGGAGCCCCTGGGCTCCTGGGGCCCCGCACAGGTGGCCGCCTGGCTCCGAGGTGAGACCCCCGGCCACCCACCCAGCCAGGAGGGACCCCACTGCTGGATCTGGGGTGGGGTCAGCTGGGGGGAATGTGGGTTGGGGTGGCTGCGGGGTGGCAGCACTTCCTGTCCCTCTTCTCTTCTCTCTTCTTCTCTTCTCTTCTCTTCTCTTCTCTTCTCTTCTCTTCTCTTCTCTTCTCCCTGGGGAGGGGTCATTCCCTGGATCTTGCTGCAGGTGGCAGGGGGGGTCTGGCCATCCTCAGCATTTAGGCTGAGACTGAGTGAACTCGTGGCATGGAGAGGGCTCTGCCATCACCTTGGGGTCACCACCTGGGGTCACCCAGCCAGAGGCCAGCGGGGACACCAGCGAGGGGGTGCTGGTCTGTGGCAGGGCTGGATCCAGCAGTGCAGGGGTACCCCTTCGAGGCCTGGGAGCTGACGGGGCCTGACCTGCTCGGGCTGGACATGGAGGCCCTGGAGGCACTGGGTGTGTGGCCCCTGGGGCACCAGGAGCTGCTGCTGGAGGCTGTGGAGCAGCTCCGTGAGCTGGTGAGTGCTGGGACCCCTGGGGGCTGTGGGGAAACCAGGGAGGAAAAGGGAGGATGTGGGGGCACCCTGGGGTGGGTGGAGGTGGGGACACAGGGGCACCCTGGACTTGGTGGAGGGGGATTGTGGGGGGACCCTGGGCTGGGTAGAGAGTAGGGAATGAGGGCACCCGGGCTGGAGGGGGAGAATGGGGGGTCACCCTGGGCTGGGTTTAGGGGGTACATGGGGACACACTGGGCTGGGTTTAGGGGGAAGGTCATGGGGGTGCCCTGGACTGAAGAAGGAGGATGTGGGGGTCACCCTGGGCTGCGTGAAAGTGGGGACACTGGGACACCTTGAACTGGGTGGAGGAGGCATATGGGGGCACTCTGTGCTGGTTGGAGGTGGGAATCAGTGGGCACCATGGGCTGGGTGAAGGTGGGGTTTGATGGCACCCCAGGGATCCCCAATGCCTCCCCATTCCCTGGCATCCATGACCCTCCCAGGATGCAGGGCTGGCGAGCACCAGCCTGCGGACACTGACAGAGAGGCTGCAGGAGCTGGCACAGGGCATCCAGAGCCTGGTGCTGGGGGGGCTGCCGGCAGGGGATGCCCCCCGGCCGCCCTCCCTCACCCTCCTGTTCCGAGTCATCGACCTGGTCGGGGCTGCCAAGGGACTCTTCTCCTGGCTCAACAGGTCTGGGGAAGGTGAGGGCCCCCTTGGGTGCTGGGTGCCCCCACACCAGGGGCTGAGCTCTGTGTCCCCCTCCAGGTACCTCTTCTCCACCCTCAACGACTTCTCAGCCAGCCAGGACATCGTCCTGCTCTGTGCCCAGCTGGCAGAGACGCTGCAGGCGGTGGGTGCCCTGGGCAGCTCTGCTGCCACAAGGCCACAGTGATGGGCACAGTGTTGGGGTTGGGGATCCAGCTGGCAGCTCTCCCTGCCTCCCAAAGCTCTGCTGGGCTGGAGGTGGGGGAAAAGCTGGGGTGAGAGGGGCTGTGGTGCAGGGTGGGGATTCTCTATGGGATCCCCCCAGCTGGGATGGAGCCATCCCTCGCTGCTCATCCCCACACCTTGTCCCTCCAGGACTGTCCTGCAGCTGAGAGGGACAGCCAGATCCTGCGGATTGTAAGTGCTGGGTGAGCAGGGGGTGCCAGGCACAGGGGTTCAGTGCTGCCAGGGCCCCCCTGAGCCCCCTGCTGTCTCCCACAGTGCCAGCACATCGTGGGCATCTGTGAGAACATCGTGAGCTGCAGCCCCCCGGCGCTGCTGGACTGCAGGGCTGTGCTGCAGGAGGTGGGGCTGGCACTGCCCCCCGGCCCACAGAGCAGCCCCCCAGTGTCCCCCAGCACCCTGATGCTGCCCCCAGGCCTGTTGCAGAGCCCCCCAACATCTCCTGACACCCCAACGCTGCGCCCCAGCCCATGGGGGAGCCCCCCGGTATCCCCTGACACCTCGGTGCCACCCTCTGACCCCCTGAGAAGANCTGCTCAACTCCCCCTCCTGTCCCCACCAGGGCTTTGAGATCACCTCCACCAGCTCCTGCCTGCACTTCGTGTCTGCGACCACCCCGGAGGTGAGTGATGATCTGCCCCTCCAAGTGCCACCCTGTCCCTTTTAGCACCTGCTGTAGGGAATACCCCCCATCCATGGGATCCTCTTAGAGCCCTATCCCAGAGCAGGGGTGGGCTGACTGCAGCTGAGACTGTGCCCCTCATCTCATGAGTGAGCACAGCCTGGGCATGGGAGGAGGCCCCTCCGTGCCCCAGTCCCACCAGCCACTCCTGTCCTGCTGTGCAAGGTCGGGTTAATGGTTAATCCCTCGCCGGTTCTCCCCATCCGGGAGATATCCCGAGTGTGGATTAGTTTAGGAAGGCAGGGTGGGAACCTGGGACTGGGCACCCCACTCCCACCCTGCCTCTGCCCAGGCTCTGGCTGCCCACGGGGGCCAAATCCTGCCCGGAGATGAGATCGTGCAGGTCAATGAGCAGGTCGTGGTGAGTAGAAGGGGACGGGACTTGAGAGTGGTGCTGATTTTGGCAGGGAAGTCATGGACAGGGCCGGGAGGGCTGGGGGAATTGGGGGAGCGGAGCTGGGAGGATCTGGGGGCATATGGGATCTGCAGCTGGGAGGATTTTAGGGGGACATAGACCTGTGGCTAGGAGGATTTTGGGGGACATGGGACTTGCGGCTGGGAGAATTTAAGGGGATACAGGAGTTGTGATCTGCAAAAAGCAGGACAAACGACTGGGAATGGTCTGGGGGACACAGGAGCCACTGCTGGGATGGGTTGGGGGATGTGGGATCTGTGCCAGGGGAGGGTTTGGGGGATGCAGCAGCTGTGGGGCCAGGGCCGTGTCCCACAGCTCAGTGTGGGGCTGTGCAGGTGGGTTGGACACGGGTCAACCTGGAGAAGAAGCTGCTGGAGAAGGCAAACGGGGTCACACTGGTGCTGAAGAAGATCCCACTCAACCCACCTGGCTCACCCATCTCTCCTAGACAGCAGGTGAGTCATCCCAGTGCTCCCAGTTCAGCCCCAGTGCCACGCTGGGCTGTGCTGGCAACCAGGCAGAGATGCTCAGCGCCAGGCATCTCCCATCCCACTGGTGATCCCTAAAGCTCTGGGGTCCGTGGTGGGCTGGGGCTGGCCCTGACACTCCATCCACAGCTCCCGGGAGCATTTCCCGACGCTGCAGATTCCCTCGGCACCAGGAGCGGGGAGTGCCCAGGCAGCCCTGTGTCCCTGACCTCCAGGTGAGCCCCATCCCACCACCCCAACACCCCCATTCTGGCCAGCAAGGAGCTGTTTGGGTGCACCCAAGGCCCCTTCCCAACTCTTTTTTGGGGTGAAGACCCAGCAGCAGAGCAGCTGCCTGTGAGCAGCCCAGGAAGCTGCCCAGTAGCCTTAAGGAATGAAAAGGAAAAAAAAAAAGTGGGTTGTGTTTGCAATTCATTCACTTGGTAACGTTTTAGTGGGGTTGAAACTATATTTAGACATGACCCTTCTCCTCTCCCGGAATGGAAAGGCGTGCGGAGAGCCAATGCCAGAGCGGGCAGGAGGCACCGGCTGGGCTCCCACCCTGCTGGGCACCACGGAGGGCTGGGGGAGTGGGTGCTGAGCCCCCCTGGCCACGTCCCCTCCAGCCCCAATCCTCGGGCAGGGAGAACCGGGGGCTCCCCACCCAGGGGCTGGCAGTGTTTGAGGAGGTTTGTGGCTCAGGAATCCCGTTTTCCCTCAGTGTTGGTGCCGACTTGGACTCAGGGCCGGACTCAGTGCCGGATCCCGGCACTGACGAAGAGGAGGAAGAGGACGAGCGGGAGCTGAGGCTGCCTGGGGCGGCTGTGGAGGAGCTGCCAGGACAAGGTAGGAGGGAAGCAGAGGGTGGGATGGAAGGATTTCCCTCCAGGATAGGAGTCTGCAGCCCCACCCACCGTTCACAGGTGCTGCACAGGAGGAGAAGGAGTGGGAGAGTGGCACCAGCTTGGACACCCCCCCGGGCACCCCACAGGGCATCCCAAACTCTCCAGGCATCTCTGCTGCCACAGGACCCTGCGCCACAGAGCTGAGCCCCACAGCAGCCCCCACCAAGGGGGCTGGGGGTGCAGAGCCCAGCCAGCTCCCAGGGGAGGTGAGAGCTGGGGGGAACACTGGGAGGGTGTCGGGGTGGAGGGGGACACAGGACTTCGTGTCCTGCCTGAGGTGGGAGTCAAAACACCCCTTCCCCTCTGAGCTCACTGCTGTGTGTGTGAGTTGGGGGTCCCTGAGGGGGGTCTCTAAGGGCTGTGTGTGTTGCTGGGGGGGCTCAGCAAACGCTGCCCTGCCCTCACCTTCCCTGTGTCATCCCTAAATGCTCATTTCTGTCTCATCATCCAGGGCAGCCCCCAGACAGGACGCAGACCAAAAGGTGAGCCAGGACCCTGCCAGGCTGGGGTGAAGGGAGTTGGGGGTTGTCCTGGAGGGGCTGTGCTCTCTCTCCCCTGCCTTGACACCCCCCCATCACTGCTGTGGCAGGAGTGGCGACCAGGCTGAGCCGCCGGCGGGTCTCATGCCGGGACCTGGGCCGGGTGGACTGCGATGGGTGGCTCCTCAAGAAGAAGGATCATGTGGGCTTCATGGCCCAGAAGTGGAAGCGGTGCTGGTTTGTCCTGAAGGGCCACACACTCTACTGGTACAACCATCCCAACGTGAGTGGGGGCACTGGGTGTCCTTGCCCACCCCACACCTGGGCAGCCAGGATGGTGAACATGGCTGTCCCCATTCCTCACAGGATGAGAAGGCTGCAGGACTCATCAATGTGGCCACCTACGACCTGGAGAGCACGAGAGAGCAGAAGAAGAAATAGTGAGTAGGGTCTATCTCACCATGGGCATCCCAGCTGGTGGTGGAAGGGGGAGATGCTGTCCTAAGGGCATGTCCCCACAGGGGTGGTCGGGCCCCCATGGGGCTGGTGGGGTCCTCATGAGCCTGGTAGAGTCCCCATGGAGCTAGTGGGGTCTCCATGGACCTGATGAGGTCCTTACAAGTTTGGTGGGGTCCCTTCAGGGATTGCAATACTCTGCCCACACTCTGAGCAAGATGTGCTTCTGGTATGATCTGGGATGGGGCCAAGGACTGGAGCGTCTCCCAGGGCAGGGAGAAGCCCAGAACCCTGACAGGAAGGGGCTGCAGTGCTGGGGAGACTGGAGGGGGCTCAGAGCTGGCTCTGTGTCACCACAGCAAGCACCTGCTTGTCCTCAGTGTTTTCCAGCTGTGCCACCAGAGGTACAAGCCCTTTGTCTTTGCTGCTGAAACCTTGGCTGACCTGAGCATGTGAGTAGCACACCCACTGGTGCTGGTCAGCACCGGTCCTGCCACTCCAGGCTGGCCAGGACCCTCCTCTACTTGTCTGTCCACCCTTTCCCTCCCCAGGTGGGTCAGTCGCCTCATAACAGCCAAAACAAAGTACACACTCGCTCACCAGTCGGTCCCAGACAAGGAGGAAGGTAACGGGCCCTTCTTGGGGTGGGAGATGGGGTCAGTGGGAGGTGGAGACCCTGTGGGGCAGCTTGCCTGGTGCCACATCCCCTATGTGGCACCACTGGGAGTTTTGCCCATGATTTGTGAGAAACGTTTCCTGAGAGGAGGCCGGGGTGGTGCTCAGCTCTGGGGAGGAATCTTGGGGCTTCCCACTCCCACTGTCCTCCCCAGACTGCTACAGCGAGACAGAGGCCGAGGACCCCGATGACGAGTCCCCCAGGCATGGATGTGACTCGGTGAGTGGCCCTGGGGGACATCCTGGGGAGGGGACAGAGGTTCCTCACCTCACCCCCTGCCCCATCTCTCCCTCAGCCAAGGAAGAGGCTGCAGAACCCCCTGGAGAAAGCCCAGCTCTCCCCAGCCAGTGGCGAGTCTAGCAGCCCCCAGGGCAGCCCCCGGCCCTGCTCTCCTATGGGTAGGTGCTGGGGGTGGCATCTGTCATCCTGTCACTTTGTCTGCACCCTTTAATCAAAGCCAGGGCCTCCTTTTTCTGTGTGTGTGTGTGTACTGGAGTGTAACTTGGGTTGAGATTTGTTTGCTTGTGAACTAACTTGGGATGAAGGGAGCCTACTGGAAAGATGGTTTTTTCACAAGGGCATGGAGTGACAGGACAAGGGGGAAACTAAAAAAGAGTAGGTTTATGTTGGGTATTAGGTGGAAGTTCTTTGCTGTGAAGGTGGTGAGACCCTGGCACAGGTTGCCCAGAGAAGCTGTGGCTGCCCCACCCCTGGAAGTGTCCAAGGCCAGGTTGGATGGGGCTTGGAGCCACCTGGGCTAGTGGAAGGGGACCCTGCCCATGGCAAGGGGTTGGAATGAGATGATCTTCCAGGTCCCTTCCACCCCAGCAGGGGGAGCCCCGCGGGGTTTCAGAGCTGCCCTCCTGCTCCAGTGCCCCCCTCTCCTCTCCCAGACCCCGCCGGGGAGGATCTGGAGAGCCTGATGCGGTGCCTGAAGCAGGGCGGGGTGTCCCTCATGGGGCAGCAGCGGTTCCTGACGCAGGAGCAGTGCCGAAAATCCTTCCTCCGGCGTAACAAGAACCCCCACATCAACGAGAGGGTGCACGCGGTGCGGGCGCTGCAGAGCACGCTCAAGGTGGGACCCCCAGCCCTCTGAGCCGCCCTCCCAAAGCCCCCTGCCCGCGGATGGATGCCCCAAAATGTTCCCCTTGTCCTGGGCAGGCGAAGCTGGTGGAGCTGGAGGCCCTGGAGCAGCTGCTGGGAGAGGCCACTCTCACCTCGGACACGTTCAGGCGCTGGAAGGAGGAGCACCAGGAGCTGTACCAGGAGCTGCGGGAAGGGTGGGCAGGGCAGCAGGGCCAGGGGTGTGATGGGGGGCTTGGGGGCGAGCAGGGCCCCCAGGAGAGGCGGCTGGACCCTGAAATCCCATGGGGACGTGGCATGGATCGGTGCTGACAGAACTCGGGGTGCTGCAGGAGCAGAGTCCGTGCTGAGCACGCTTTTGGAAGGCTCATCCCCCCGAGGAAGCGGCTTCTGCTGCATCCATCCCCACTTCCTGGGGTGGGACGTGGCTGTGACAAGTCTTATTTTTTCCCAAGGACATTTTGAGTCTTATTTTTGCCAAGGCTGTTCTGGCTCGGCTGCAGGTTGGTAAAGGCGGGGAGGGGGCTGTTCTGGAGGGCCGTGCCCCCGCTGTGGTGCTGCCGGAGGGCTCCTGTGCTGTAAATAAACTGTGTTGACAGGCGCTGGTCGTGCCGCGGCTTCTCTTGGCGCTGAAACCATAAAATCGTGGCGTTGTTTCGGTTGGAAATGACACGTCCAGCTGTAGCACTGCTCACCGCTAAACCATGTCCCCATCTGCCACATCCACACTCCTCACCAACACCCCCGTGGGCCCCGTTGCCCTGGGACACAACAATTCCACGGGGCAACCGCAGCACCCAACCTGAACACCCTGCGGCGTAACTTCCCCTCGCTCGCTGCGAGCAGAGCCCCACCCGGCTCCCCGTTACTGTCAGGGGGTTGCAAAGATCGAGAAATTCCCACTTTTATCACCTTTTTCTCCAGACGAGCAGCCCCTGCCCCCTCAGGCCCCTCACGCCCGCCCTACGGGTACCCCCGGCGGACACTCTTCCTCCCCCCCAACGCCGGCGCTGCGCGGGGGGCGTGGCCATAGTTCAGGAGAGCCAATGAGCGTCGAGTAGGGGCGGGGCCAGCGCGCTGGATTGGCTGAGAGAGTATGAGGACCCGCCCCTTCGCTCTATGACACGCCCCCCGCGGCGGGCGGGGGTAACGGTCGCGGCGCGGCGGAGAGAGGTGAGGTTGGGCCCGGGATAACTGGGATTAACTGGGAATAACTGGGATAAACTGGGATAACCGGCACCAGGAGCCGCGCCCCAGATCCGCAGGGGATGGCTCACCGCCTCCCACAGCCCCTCAGGGAACTGGGATTTACAGCTCCTCAGAACGGGCCACCCGGGACCGATACCCCCCCCCAACTCACCCTTCAGGGACTGACCCCTCCCCAGCCCTCAGGGACGGGCTCCTCATGGACTGACCCCCTCACGCCCCCAGGCTCCCCCTGCCCCTCAGGGACTAACTCCTTATGGACTGGCCTCCCCCTAACCTCCAGGGACTGCCCTCTCCACACTTGTCAGGGACCGGGCCCCCTTAGGGACCGACCCTCAGCCCTTCAGGGACTGGTTCCTTATGGGCTGACCCCCATATCTCTCAGGGACTGACCCCTCAGCCTGTACCTTCCAGGTGGTCCTGTGTCCCTCCCCCTGGTCACCCACCTTCCCCTCTCTCTTCCCTCCACCCAAATCGCTGCTCTCCCCCTCCCTGGGTTCACATCAATCCGTGTACCTGCCCTCCCCTTCCATGGGATAAAAGTGTTTCTCTCTCTCTCCATGAGTCCTTCCCCACCTCCTGTACCTGCTGCTGGAAGGGAGGGGTTGTGGGGTGGATGAGGTTTCTCTCCAAGGGGGTACGTCTGTGGATTTGGGAGGGTGGTGCTGAGTGAGGTGGGAATGCTCTGATTGTTTTCATCTATTTTGTTCCAGGAGCCCATGCTTGAATTTCCCTGTTAGAACTGTTTGACTGTAGTGCCTGAGGCTGAACTTTACACTGGGGAATTTCAGAAATATACCTAAATTACTCATACCTACATAAATATACCCAAATTAATTATGCTTAGCACTGCATTTACTTACAAGTGTTTTATTTCTTCTCTGAGTGAAATGCTGCTTCTGGTTCATTATCCTGCTGTATTCCCAATGTCTCTCCTATGTTGTAAAGTCTGTATTGTGTATGTTTTCTAGGAATTAATGGCTTCTCTGGGCTCTTTGAATCAGTTTAGCAGGATTCTGTAAGAGCTGCCAATTGAGGGTTTAGTGGATGGATCAAGGCCTTGAATTTCCACAGTGTGGCCTGAGAGCTGTGAATTGTACTTTGTGTTATCAGAGACAGGAAATTCACTGTTTGAAGTACTCAGAGAAATAGATAAATTAACCCAAAGCTCTGGGTAGATAAAAATTGCCATGCATGGAACAGCAAGGCTGATTTTTGAAGGACTTTTGTGTAATTGCTCAGTGACCTCTACAGAGGGCAGAAATGATCTGGTTGAGAGTTAAGACTTTTAAAGATAAATTTTTAGTCTCTGTAGACATAAAGTCAGTGTGTAGGTACCGTGGGGACTGGTGCTCTATAAATACCTGCCATGAGGGTAACACATGTGCCAGCTGAAAGGTGCTGCTCAGCTGCTGTGTGCCTGTAGAGTGGTGCAAACAGCAGTTCTTGTTTTTCAGGCATAAAGAGGAAAAAAAAAACCCTTGTAAGTTAAGTATTGCCTCTGTTGCTGCAGGGAAAAAAACAGACATTTTTGGGAGGAGATGCTAATTAAATGTGAAATACCATGTTACTCTGATGTGTATGTACCCTTTTCTTGGTTACTGGGAACAGGGTTTGGGTTATGCTGACTTAAAATATGCTTTTTATTTATTTATCCAGTTCACTGGATAGATAAGATGGCTGCTCCTGGGAAAGATCCAGACCTGAGGCTCCAGCAGAACAATCCATCGGGTAAGGGCAATCCTTTCTTTAAAGCCCTGCTGCTGTCGGATCCTGTTTCAGCTTCTCTGAGCAGACATGTGGCCCTGAGAAGATTCTTTACCAGAAGCTTTTTGTTCAAAAAAGTCTTACTCCTGCAAAAGTACTCAAGGATAGAGAATCATTTGATAATTTATTTCTCTCTTGAGCGATAACTGATGAACCTGGGAGAGTTATTTAATGCAAAAACCACATCTTTGATTTAGCTGATTTTGCTGTGTGGCTGTGCTGCTGCAGCTGCTCTTTTAGCCTGAGTACCAGAGCATCAGCTGGGTTTGTAATAACAGACTCATCAATGGGAATATAATTTACTACTTTTGCGTTCTGTCTTCCATAACAAGATTGATTTTTGGGTTCCTGTTGATATTATTTGACTTCCCTGTGCTTGCTGCCCTTTCCTTTTGCTAAAGAGATTTATTTAACAATAACACGGAGTCAGGCAAGGATCAGTTTGGGGTTAGGAAGCACTGATAATTAGATATTGCTTAATTAGGTGTATTAAAGGGCTTTTGAGTCTATTGGCTAAAGTATAAATACCTCTTTCTTTTCTCTCCAGATCCCAGCACCAGTCAGAAGAGCAAGTTCTTGGAGAGTGACTGGAAAACACCCATGTTGTCCATGAAGTCCCAGAGCCGCACTAGTCGCTGTCCGAGTGTGGCCGACAGTGGGGATGGGGGCATTGGGACCTCCTGCTCGGACAGCACAGAAGGTGATGGTCACCACGGGCTCACAGGATGTAAAACTGGGAGAGCAGGACCTGTAATGATGTTTGTGTGATTTTTTTTTTTTTAAAGAAATAATTTATAGGTGCCTCTGTGCAGAAGTGTTTGTCTCTTCAGTGTTACAGCTGTGTGCCTCTCACTGAAGAACTCTGCAGCCTGACCTTCAGTGAGGCACATTCTGTGAAATTGCTGGTCCCAGCAATCCTTTCCACCTGTGTTTTAATCTTCATTGTTTCTCCTTTCAACAGTCGGGAAGTTTCTTTAAAACACTTCACACATCTGTTTCAGGAGCTGCACTGAGCCTTTAGAATGGGCTGTAGATCTTAATTGAAAGCTTTAGAAAGGCTGGAAATATGTGTTTAACTATCCATCAAGCCTCTCTCAGGATAGTAAAACACCCAGTTGTGGGTGAGGACAGGGAAGGTGATTTCCCTTTGGGAAATGACCCTTGTGAGCACTGGTGATGTTGTAGCCTTGTTTGTAAGAGCCAAGGCTGACCTGCAGTCCTGGCTGCTGGCTGAGGCACTCTGAGCTCAGTACATTAGTCAGAAATGTTGTTGTGATGACCCTTAGCACACTCAAGGAACTTATTGCAGCACCTGCACGTGGCATGTTGGTCAGAGAACTTGAGTTCCTGACAGTGACACTGGGGGATAAATTTAGGGGCTGTAAAAGGAAATGGTACTGTCCCTTCTTTTGCCAAGGTGAACATGCTTGTGACTGTCGAGTAGCATAATGTTCTCTGGAGTTCCCAGGCACAGCCAATTAGTGGTTTGCCAGAGCCAAAAGTCATTCCCAACAAGTGGTTAAGAGATTTTCTCCCCTCACTGATCACTTTTGATGAAAGGATCTAGTGCCTTTATTGTGATAGTTTTCTGTAGTGTGATGATGGTCTTTGCAGAATCTGATTTTGGTTGCATTCAGATTGTACCATTTACTCCTTCTTGTAGCAATGCTTGGAGGGTACAAACAGGTGGAAGGGTGACCTACAGTCCCCATGCTGGATTAAAGGAACATCGTGTGGTGATGGGCCCTTGGCCAAAGCCACGAGGAAAACAAGTTTGTGTACCTGGGAGAACCCTGGAATTACTGTGATACAGAACGTATCAGGACAAGGAATGGGAACAGGCACTTTGCTGTTTGCCTTTCTCAGCTCTTGCTGTTGCTGTATGGAAATCTGAGAGTTGCTAAGAATAACCCCATGTGTCTGTGCAGCCAGGTTTGGTGCCCCTCTGGCAGGACGGGCTCACGGGGTGCGTGTGCCAAGCCCTGTCTCATTTCCTGTGGCAATAAGGTGAGAGCCTCTGCTCCCTCCTTGAGGACGGGCTCTTTTGCTGCAGTGTCCTGGAGGAGTTGGAAGGTCAGACCCTCGGGTTCAGCTATGTTTGAGGATCACCATGGGCTCAGGGAAGGCTCCTGTTAGCTCTGGTTATGGTTCCGAGTCGCTGTGGGACGGGCAGAGCAGAGTCACGGTCTCAGTGTTCAGCTGAGTAAGTTTCAGCCTTTTTATTCAATATAAAGGTCTTGATTTCTAAACCTGTGGGAAGGTAACCTTATTGATTTAAGATTATGCTGGAGTAGCTTAAAAATGAGAATTAAAAATATGAGCTGGATTAAACCTGGATTCTCCCTGTTGTTTATGGTGGCAGGAAAATGTCAACAGGTCCCTGAAACTTGTAGTGAGGGGGGAATAGGTGTGCCTGAGTTGTGCTGCTGCTGCTTTAGAAGGACATGCTGAGGGGGAAAGGAATTGGGTTTAAAATTATTTTGGAAAATTCACTGGAGGAGCGTATTTTCAGGGGTTGTAATTAGAATATCACTCTCTTTTTCTCCTAGATTTCTGCAATTCCAGTAACGGTTCCTCATTCCACCCCATCAAAACCCAGGTGACCATTCCAACAGCCCACGTTATGCCTTCCACACTGGGTGCCTCACCCTCCAAGCTGTGTTCTGCAGGAGACCAGGGCTGTTCCCAGGGCATTTCAAAGACTGCTGTGCCAGGATCTGCCTCAGAACACTCAGGGCTCACAAGGAACGGGGATTTTAATGCCGGGAAGTTGCCTCAGGGGCCACCCAGGGATCTCCTGCATCTCTACGGGGCTTCAGGGGAAAATGGCTTTGAGCAACCCTGGCCTTCTGCTGCTGCTGCTGATCCCGTGAGAACAGAAGAGCTTTGGAAGTTTGACACCCCTGCCATGGAGCGCACCCTTAACCAGTCCCTCTTTCTGGACAGTTTGTGTGCTGACCCTCACCACAGGTTCCAGAAGCTCAACCCACACCCTGAGGCAGGGAAGGAGCATTACAAGGTGCTGCCAGAGAGCAAACAGGGAGCAGGGGCCAACGGAGCCTGCGAGCCCCGCGACGGGACATGGCCGAGCGGGAGCAGGGTGATGCCAACGGGACTCCAGGCCAACAATTTCTTTTCCAAACCTGTGGTGACTCCTCCACCCCGAGCGTGGGTGCCAGAAGGGTGCACCCTGCACCCACACAAGGGGGTCTGCGAGCTCAGTGCTTGGAAACAGCAGCTGGACAAAGTGCGATTGCAGGTGGAGCAGATGCAGGTAGGGAGCTGCTCGTGTGACTGGCGCAGTTTGAAACCCTTTAGTCAGGAATCATTGTGCCAGCCTTAGGAAACAAGGGGGAAATTGTCTCATGCTTCTCCCTGTGTGACACTGAAAGTCTCCTAATGATCTGTTTTTACAGCATGTGGTGTCATAGGTATCGTTTGACACGCTGCGTGTGCAGAGCAGCCCTGGATTATGTTACAGTGCTGCACCACAGCTCAGATCAAGAGGTGAAATACCCTCTCTGCTAGAAACTGCAGGGAAAAAGCCTGCCAAGAGGTTCTAAACAGTTTCTAGAATAATTTTATTCTGTATCTAGTGTTAAGAAAGATTTTGGTTTTTAAATATTCATAAAACCAACTGCAGTTTATTATGTGGAAACAGTTTGTTTACCACCTCCCACCAGCTGTACCTTAATGGAGACAAATTGTTTCCAGCGAGCTAGCACAGTGATCTAAAATTATTTGTTAATCTCCAGTTGTGCTTGGGCAAAGTTACTTGTTCTTGGACATCAACAGAGACTGAAATAGCTGTGTCCTGGCATGCAGATGAGCACACAGTGTGCAAAATAGCTCCAGCAATGTTGCAATTACCTCTGTGGGGCACAAACCTCTCCCTCCTTGTTTTGTGTCCTCCTGCAGTTACAAAATGGAGGCACCTGCCCCCATTCCTCGATGTATTCTCCATCACTGCCTGCACCTGATCCAGCCCAGTGGATCAATATCCTGAACTCCAATGAAAACCTACTCAAGGAGAAAGAGCTGCTCATTGACAGGTGAAGGTTTGACTCCAGTACATTTCTTTTGGGAAAGGAAGGGTTTGGAAAGTACCAAGGAAAGCTTATTTTTCAGAGTCCCTTTGACCCAATTAAACTTTTCTTACTGCAAAGAAGAATATAATGACCTTTGAGAACAGCCTCCTCTTCCTCTTGGAATTAGGATGATGTTCCTGAAGGGTTCAAATAAATTAATTTTGGTTATGGTTTTCTGTGTTTTATAAGAGATAAATATTTCTGTTCACATCATGGTTATCTGGAATAATGCCTTTTCACTTAAGGAGTTTCTAGGAGCTCCTTGAGATCTTTCTTTTAATTTTTTTTTTGTGAGATTGAACTGGCAAACAACATTTCTCTTAATCAAGGCTAGTGATCCACAAGCTTTTTGAAAAAAGTAAGTCCTGATAAAAAATACCTTCAGTATTGAACCATAGATACTTTTTATTCTTGATTTTGAGTCATCTGCTGTCTATTCATTTTACTCATAAGCTCCACAGCCAAGCTGGATCATCCAAAACATGCGAGGCTTGTGTGTTTTATCTAATCATTGTTGGGGGGGAAGGTTTTGAAGGGTCCTTTCTCCTCTGCTTGTTGCTGTGTGGAGCAGTAGTGTTGTGGTGGCACTGTTGCTGTTGTATTGCTCCTCTCTACTGAATGTTTGAGAACAGTTTATTACCTGCTGTTTTGACAGACAAAGACAGCACATATCCCAGTTGGAGCAGAAGGTCCGGGAAAGTGAACTGCAGGTTCACAGTGCCCTGCTGGGCTGTCCAGCATCCTATGGAGATGTCTACATGCTGAGGCTGCAGGTAATTTGGTGCAACAGATGTCAGCAAGAAAGATAATCCAATGGCTCTCTCACTTCTTGTTAGGTGTTTGCTGAGCAGGAGTCAAATTATATTTTTTATGGGGTCCTGATTACTCCTCCCTTCTGGGATCCCTCAGTGACCCATGAGGTTCCCAGCCCTGAAGGATGACAGCTTGTTTAGAAGCTGTGCTAGTGATGCAAACACCTGGCAGCACTGACAGTACTATTTTGGATACTGCAGTGTCTAAGATGGGCTGAGTGGTGTTTGGGAATTGGGAGGGATGAGAACACAGCTCTGGGACAGCACAGCTGCTGAGTGCCAGTTTGTGATAACCAAATTCAGGGGCTGTCTCTGCAGGAGCTGCAGCGAGAGAACACATTCCTTCGAGCTCAGTTCACAGAGAAGACTGAATCCCTCAGTAAGGAGAACATTGAATTGGAGAGGAAACTGGCTGCTGCAGAGGTGGATGTGAAGCTGGTCCGGGAGTCACTGAAGGAAACAGTGCAGAAACATGCAGAGGAGTTAAAGAAACAGGAAGAAAGGGTATGATCCCGTTGCTCTAGAGATGGGAAGGTGTGCTTTCTTTGGGAAGCTAAGAGTCAGTGTAGTGCTGAGATGGAACTTTGATTGGCAGTCTGTAATTGCAGATATTTTCTGATCTCTTTGTAGAGTACTTTGGTTTATAAGTAAAAGCCCTTTCTCCTGCAGTTAGAAGCATTTCAGTATATCTTTTAAATAAAAATGCCTGTCTTTAGCTAAATGAGCAGAAATATGGCTAGTTAAGGTGATCTTGTCTTTTGGTTTTAAATTCTGTGCAAAAAGCTAAGCCACTGGGCTTACAAAAGATTGAAGAATAGATGAGAAATTATATAAACCAAACTTGTCTATAACTGTGCCTGCAGGTAAAGGGAAGAGACAAACACATTAGTAACCTTAAAAAGAAATGCCAGAAGGAATCTGAACAGAGCAGAGAGAGACAGCAGAGAATTGAGACCCTGGAACGATACCTGGCTGATCTACCCACCCTTGAGGAGCACCAGAAACAGAGTCAGAAGGTAAAACTTCCCCTGAGTTGTGATAATGGCTCTTCACATACTTGCTGAGGTGAGTTTTCTACAGCTGCAGCTACTCACCTTTTTTTTGCAGCTGAAGGAATCTGAACTGAAGAGCACTGCTCTGCAGGAAACAGTGCTGGCACTGGAAGCAGAGCTTGGAGATGTCCAGGCTGCTTTCAGGGAGCAAAAGATGCAGCTGGAAACCCAAAAGCAAAAGGAGATGGAGCTTCTTTCCACTGTGCGCAGGTAAGAGTGAGGAGGATTAGAATAAACTTCATCTTGGCACTGTTTTAATTGCTGTACAAGAACAGTGATGCTTCAGCACAACCATTGCCCCACCTGTCAGAACCAGGTCACTGTGGATTTGTGATGATTCTGAGTGCTGGCCAAAATACCACGTTCAAACTCTGCCTGCCAACAGTGGAGGGTTGGGAGCAAAACCACATGGCTGGAAAAGGGGGCCTCTATTTTGTCACCTGGGATTGGCTGTGTCCTCAGTTGGGTTTGTTATCTCTCTCAGCTGTAACTCCTTGCAAAATGGACCTGCTTAACCTGCAGCCATTGTGTTTGCAAATGGGCTAATCTCACAGAGAGGGCTGTGTCCAGGGACAGGAACTCCTTCCAGCACAGGCCTGGCAGTTTGTGAGCTGGGATGCAAATAGGGCAGCACTGACATCTGATATGAAAATAATTTCCCTCCTTGAAGTGAGGGAAACACCCTAAATAAAGCTGTTATTTTCCCATGGTGTTCTGCTAACCTCAGCTTGCAGGATAAGTTGCAGCAGTGTGTAAAGAATGCAGACAGAGGACACCCTGCCCAGGATGGGGAGAGACAGAAAATGGAACATGACTCTCTGAAGAAAGAATGCGACTGCCTCAGGAAGGTAAGAGGCTGTCCCAGTCAGGAATCACACATTTTTCCTTCCACTGAGTCACACCAGGCACTCAAGTGAAATCAGGGACTTCTGCAGTTATAGTACCACTAAAGCAGCAGTTCCTGGAACTGCAAACTGTGGGGTTCTTAAAGCTGTTTTTGGTGTGATAACCACATGCTCCTACAGTAACGCTGGGGAGAAGTTGCTGAATGCAGAAAAGGGGAGAGGAAAACCACAAGAATATGAGGTCTCTGGTCTGTTTTTGGCTGATATGTCTAATGGTGCCTTTTATCAGGGAATCTGAGTCCAGTCCTAACAACAGCAGTGATTAAAGCAGCAAATGGACAGGAAAGGGAGAGGGGATGCTGTTCTGCTGAAGGAGAAATCGTGGTGGCACTGCTGGATCTGTGTGGCCAGTTCTGATGCCTCTGCTTTTGATTCCAGATCGTGGACAAAAAGCAGAAGAAGATGGAACAGTTATCCTTGCAAGTAAAGGTGAGAGATCCTGGGAGGGACCTAGAACTGGAGAATCTGCTGTGAAATGAGTTGGACTTGATGTGTTCCTGTGTCTCTTCCAGAACCTGGAAGAACAAGTGGCTCAGGAAGAGGGCACAAGCCAAGCTCTGAAAGAAGAGACGATGAGAAGGGAAAATGCACTGCAGCAGCTCCGGGCTGCTGTGAAAGAGGTCAGGGGCTGTTTGGGGTGCCTGAACACAGAACTGAATGAGCAGGGGATTGTCCTTCAACAAGGCCCTGATTTTGGAGTCAGCCTCCTGCTAGTCCGCTGTCCTGTCAGAGCTCTGAAAGGAGCTCTCCTGCTCAAAGGCAGCAGGAAAAAGGCAGTTTCCACCTCGGGAACTTGAGCTGGGGCTTGGGGTGTGGTGGTGGAGGCCGAGCTTGCCAGCTGGGGGCAGCAGGGCTGCAAGCAGGAGATCAGCCGTGAGTTGGCTCTCAAACCTAATGAAAGCCAAGCACAGCAGCAGCCCTTGAGGAAAGGGATGGACAGTGTTGGGGTGCACAACCTCCTGGAAGCTTATTTTGCTGCATCCTGCCTCAGCAGGGAGGGTGCAATGACCTGGGGTGCTTCCTATCTGAGCCAGGAGAGCTGAATGCTCACCCAGTGTGGGACTGACACTCATCTGGAGTGCTGGGTGTAAACCTGCTCCTGCCCTCAGTGCTCCCATCATGGAGCAGTTGCATTGAGATGCTTTAAGTGTAGTGTTTCTGTACCAAGTGCCCACTAAAGGGCTGTGTCTGTGTGTCCAGCTCTCTGTGCAGAACCAGGATCTGATCGAGAAGAACCTGACGCTTCAGGAGCGGCTCCGTCAGGCCGAGCTGACAGCCCAGCCCCTGCCTGCTGACACAGCCCGCCTCACCCAGGAGCTGCATGGAGAGCTGGCCATCTGTCTGCAGGATCTGCAGTCTGTCTACAGCATTGTCACTCAGAGGGCTCAGGGCAAGGACCCCAACCTCTCTCTGCTCCTGGGCATTCACTGTAAGTACAGAGTGATGGCAGAGCAAACCTTGCTGCTCCTGTACTGTGGCAGAATTAAATAACTCACTTATAGCATGGGATTGTCTCTCTGGGTTTCTGAACCCTCCCCCTGTGCTTAGCTCACTCTAAAGGTGAATGCTGTAATAACTGAATGTTAAGTAGAACTTCCTTTGCAAACGTGCATTGGTTTTTCTGGCTGACTTGCAAATGTGTATGATTCTTGGTCAGAATTGTATGTGAGAAAACTCCTTCTCTGACTCCACAGCTGTGCAACACCCTGTGAAGGAGAAGGAAGACTTGCTGAGCCCTGATGGACTTGCAAAGAAAGTGGTGGAGGTAAAACAGCTTCACAAAGAGGTGGAGGAGTTAAGGACTGCGATATCTGACAGATATGCTCAGGATATGGGAGACAACTGCATCACCCAGTAAAGAACACTCCCCAAAGTAAGACAAGAAATGAAGACTTGAACCCCTCAGGAGTCTTGAGCTCCTACAACCTTAAACCTATTCAGCACTTTACCATCCCTCTGCTTGGGTACAAGATGTGTGACTTATCTGATCCATGAGGGATCAGGGGGTTTGTTGCCAGAAGTGTTCAGCTGCTGACTGGAATCATTCAGGGCTTCGGTGTCAGGCTATGCAGTAGCTTTGATCTTGTGGAATGTGTTTTATGCTGTGTTTGCTGGAGCTGGTGTGGTCTCTGGTGGGAGATGAATTCTGGCTTGCCTTCCAGGCATGTCAAATGCTGAACATGCAAATGTGACGGTTAAAATCATCACTAAAAGGAAATGTATGCCCTGGTGTTCCTGATAATGTCCCTGTGCAGGTCCTGTGTGACTTGTGAGACCAGAGGATTATTGGAGTGTTCAGAGGATATCTGGATTTTGTAGGCAGGCAGGTGTGCCAGTTTTAATGCTGGTCTTTACACTGAGGTGCTACTGGTTTGGATTTTTGGAGCAGGACCTGCTTTCCTCAGGTAAATGCAACCAGAGTCTTTCAGTAGCCAGCATAAGTTGGAAATGAAAGCAACACTAAAAGACTCTGGACACACTCCCCCTGGGCACTGTTACCCAAGAAGCCTTAAGCCTTTTGCCCCCCAAAATAGCACTGGAAGTTGGGTATGATTGAGACTGCAGAGGAAATGGGTTGATGCTGAAGTGCCTTAATGTGCTGGAGAAACCCTCTGTCCCCACTCTGCTTCGTGCCTAATGCATCTGCTGGCAGATGAGGAGCTGCTGTTCTGTCTCACAGCCTTTTAGAGCCATCACAAACAATCCTGGGGAGCCCCAAATGTCTGTGGCTCCTGCCAGAGCTTCCGAGAGCCTCTGTGTCCCTGGGGACACTGCTCTGGCTTGTCTCTCTGCTGCTTGATTGGGAGAAAGCCATGCTGCTCCTAATGTAGAGGGATGGCACAGAGAGCTCTTCCTGCAAGGCAGTGGCCACTCAGGCTTTCCAGTAGCCCTGCCCCTCATTCCCTGCTCCTCTGCAAGTAATGGGATTTCTAAATAAATTGGTGTGGGGTGAGTTTCACTGCACCACAGGTTCATTTCACTAACCCCCCCTTAACCTTAGTAGTGACTTTACTGAGTCCTTGCTTGTGACAACTCAGTGGTGCTGAGGTTGGAACTTTGTTGTTTTTCAGCTTAAGAGCAAGATATTAAGCTATAATGGGGAAAAGTTCTTGGAAGTTTATGCTGTTTGGTTGGTCTTGGTTCATGTTGGGGCTGCAAGCCCTGGGTTTGGCAGAAATGCTTTTTCTGTTTTTGTTTTGTGTTAAAATTTAAGACCAAATCTGTTTTGTTTTTAGTGTTTGGCCACCATGGGTGATGGTGGCAAGGAGTTGGTTGGTTTGTCCTGAGCTGCTCTCCCTGTGTCTGGTGTGTTGTGTCTGTCCCCAGGCTGCTGGTGCCGTTTACTGAGTGAAACACATTTCCAAGGCTGTTTCTGGAAGTCATTTATCCTGACTGCTGGGATCTCTGCTGTCTCCTGCAGGTTCTCAGGGTGCTGTTGAGCACCATCCCCTTTCCCCCCTTTGCTTTGGGGTGCAGGATCCAGTTCTCAGGTGCTGTGTGGGGATGTTTGTCCTCTGCCCCTGCAGGGCTGGCTGTGAGATGAGTCTGTGGCTGAAACCACCTCGGTTGATGCTTGGAGCATCATCCATGGCCATGTGCCAGCAGATGAGCTGCTCAGGTTGAGTGTTCCCCTCCATGGGGACGTGTCCCCTTGCCACCCTCCTGTACAGCTGAGCCCATTTGGCTAAGAGGGTGATCCATGTGCCCTTTGCTGCTGCAGCTGCAGGTGGAATTTTGGGCCCTTAATTACTGAACACCCCAGGCCAGGGAGGGCAGGATGGTGTTCCCTCTCTGCCCCACCTTCCACCCCCTCATGCCACACGAGTTCCCCCCTACCCCTCAGTCCCGTTGGGCTCAGTGTGTTTGTACCAGCCTGTGTCTTGCTACTTGTTTGTACCGAGTATTTTGATTATAAAATAAAGCTGCTCTAACCCACTCCTGCCAGGCTGTACAGCGTGGGGAGGGGACGAGCTCCCGGGGACTGGTGCTGGTCTCTGTGCCCGGTGGTGGCAGTGGCTCTGAGGGGCAATGGGTTTCCCGTTCCTGTGCCAGTTCCTGGTGCCCGTTCCCTATTCCCGGTAGGGGCGGTGGGTTCCCCATTGCCGTTCCCGGTGCCCGGTAGGGGCGGTGGGTTCTCCCTTCCCGTTCCCCATCCCCGTGCCTGGTAGGGGCGGTGGGTTCCCCGTTCCTGTGCCAGTTCCCGGTGCCCCTTCCCTATTCCCGGTAGGGGCGGTGGGTTCCCCATTGCCGTTCCCGGTGCCCGGTAGGGGCGGTGGATTCCTCGTTCCCCATTCTCGGTGCCCNCCATTGGGTCCCGCAGTCACATGCCGGGCGGTGGCGGGGCCGCCCGCTCCTCCTTCCCTCCCTCCCTCCCATCGCAGCCGAGCCAAGGCGAGCCTCCCTCCGCCGTGCTGAGCGCAGGGAGCGGCCCCACCGCACCATGAGCACCCTCAAGGTCTACAGCACCTCGGTGACCGGCTCCCGGGAGGTGAGCGCTGCGCCGGGCAGGGGGGGCTGCCCCGGGGCCCCTCTTACCGGGGATGGGCGTCTCTCTTCCATGGAGCTCCCCCTGCCCCGCCCTACCCCAGGTGTATCCCCTGCGCTCGCTGCACCGGCCTCTCCATCCCCCGAGCCCATCTCTCCGTGCCGGGTGTGCCCCCCAGCGCAGGGCCGAGGTGGGGTCTGCACTGCTGTGCACCCACCCTCCGGACTCCTCTCCATCCCTCCATAACCTGCCTTTCCCAACCGGATTCCAGATCAAATCCCAACAGAGCGAAGTCACCAGAATCCTTGATGGTAAAAACATCAAGTACGAGCTGGTGGATATCTCCCAGGACAACGCGCTCCGGGAGGAGATGAGGGCAAAGGCAGGCAACCCCAAAGCCATCCCGCCCCAGATCGTCAATGGAGACCAGTACTGTGGGGTAAGGCTCCTGCTCCGAGCTGGGGATCAGTACCGTGAGGTTGGGTGGTGGGTGACAGTCCTTTCCCTTTGATTTTGCTATAAAGGATATCAAGACACCTTGTATTTCCCATGAGCACACGGCCAAGGTGCTGCCAGGGTTCATGGCCGTTTGGGGAGGGGTGGCTTGGGAAAAAGGGGGTCTGGGCAGGGGGTCTTTGGGTGACCGTGGATGGTGGGGCTGCACTGTGTGGGGCTGTCCCTGCTTTGCTCTGTCATCCTTGGCACGACCAGCTGGTACCTGTGCTGTGAACCAGTTTGTGTCCTGTTCTCAGGGGACCCTCTTGCCTTGTGAGCGACCGTGTGGCTTTTCCCTGCAGGATTACGAGCTCTTTGTGGAAGCAGTGGAGCAAAACACTCTGCAGGAGTTCCTGAAGCTGGCCTGAGTCCCAGCTCCTCTCCCTTCCTGGACTCTACCTGCATTCCTGAGCACCCTCATCTCCGACCACCTTCACTTCCAAGGTTGTCAGCACTGTCCTGGCACCACAACCTGTATCCCATGACCAAAACTCATTGCAGCTGCCTCTGACTCCCTCCTGCCTAACCCCGATATCATCTCAGAGGGATCCAAAGAAAGTCTGATGCTCGCTGCTCATGGCCTGTGAGCAAAGCTGGGCCTGGCTCGCTGCAGCTTCCAGTGCCTCTGTAAACAGCAAAGCCTCTGGGGCCGTGTGAAGTGTGGCCAGCCATCAGCCCCCTCCCCTGCCTCAGGAGGGAAGGGCTTAGGGCTGCGTGTTACTTCCCACTTCTCCTAATTGCTGTTAAAATTGTACATTCTGCTGCCTCACTTCCTTTCTTTTTTTTCCCTTTCCCTTATTCCCCTCCTTTTTCATCTCAATTGTAGACATAATGGCAACTAAGTAATTTTTTTTTTTGGTTTGTCTTAATTTAATGCAAAAATACTGCACAGAGTTGGGGTCTGACCACCCACCGTGGAGGAGCTGGGGGCGAAGGCTGCCTGGGGGGATGGATGGGGCTGGAAGTGGGATCTGTGCTGCCTGGGGGGATGGATGGGGCTGGAAGTGGGATCTGTGCTGCTCCAGCCTCCCTCCGCTGTGACCAGGGCTCCCTTGTGAGCATTAATGGCTCAGGGCTGCCCCAGACCAGCTGATGCTCCAGCTGTCTGATCTTTCCTCTTCAAGTTGGCTTTTTTGCAATCCTGGACCAAGTGCATTTTGTTTTCCTGCCAAAAAGCAAGTTTATAACCAGTGTTGTCTTCCGAAATGCTATTAAATGTTACTGTACCTTTCATTTCAGTGCTCCTGCGTTTCTTTTAAATCTGGTTTTATTTTGACTACAGGTTAAACATCACCCTACGTAATGATTCTGACTCATTTCCAGCTCAGAGGAGCAGTTGTACTCGCTGCTGCAGCCTGACAAAGATCTTAACACCTTAGATTGCTGCTGCTAATCAAAGGCTCACAGGACTTGTCTGAATGTCCCACGGCGTGGTAGTGGCAGGTTCCTCACTCGAGCATTCCTCTCCTCTGCGTGGTGAGAGCAACAGCCCAGGGCAGGGACAGCTTCAGCCAGACACGTGAGCAAAAAACAAACCCCTGGCACAAAGATTACCTGGCTGGTTACAAACCAGGAGGCAGAGGAGTATGGTGGAAAAGGCTGCTCCTGGAGCTACTGCAGGTGGGAAAAGGAGGAAGCTGAGAGAGAGCTGTGTGGGTTGAGTCACCGGTCACGGGAAGCCTGTGGAAAGCAGCTAGTTTGCTTCCTGCATTTGAGTTGTGCGGGGTCCAGCTCTGGCTGGAGGGGACTGGGAAGAGCTCTGGGCACCCTGAGTTTCCACAGTAACTGTGCCTCTGGAATCTAAAGGAAGTGGAAGCTGCAACAGGAATAAAGGGATTCATTGGGAGCCTTTAATGAGGGCTGGGTCTGCTCAAAGGGAACCTGCCAGAAGGCGCTGCCTGGAAGAGTGGGAGTGTTGTCAGCTGGGAGTCAAGTGGGAGCTTGTCACAGCTGGAATGGGAGGAATGTGCTGGGGAAGGGGAAAGGGCCTGCAAAGTGCAGCACCAGCCCACGGAGAGGGAGGAAGATGCTTTATTCAGGGCTCTGCAGGGAAGGCGCGGAGGGATTATGCTCTTCTCCAATGACATGGTGTCCTGTTGCAGCATCCAGCTCCCAGCAGCAGGAGGAGGGAGGGAGGGAAGGAGGGCGGGTAAGTGCAGGCAGGCTGGAGCCTGGGCCCCGCTGGAGCTGGGGGCTGTCCAAGGGAAGGAGTTGTGCACGTACAGGAAACCCAGTAGCAGGATCTCCCAGCTGAGTTGGGCCTGGCTCAGTCCCAGCATTGCAAGGGCTCAAGGCCTTCAGGTTTAGCTTCACCAGGGACCATAAAACTGAGCCAGTTTCTGCCCTGGTGTCAGTGCAATTGAAATCTGTGGGGAACAGCTGTGTGTGGAAAGCATCCTGCCCCTGGGTGTGTGTCTGTCCTTCTGCTACAGAGTTCCCGAGCACAGCCAAGCATCTGCCCAGCACCAGTGTGAAGCTGGATGGCTCCCCAGGCAGGGATCAGCCTGTGGAACCCTCCACAATGATGAGGGACCAGGCCTGGACCCCATATGTGAGCTGAGGGAAGCTCCCTGTGTTGGGAGCCCACCTGTCCTAGGGAATAACACCCACTGTGAGGCAGCAGGAGTGGGCCTGGCACCCTTTGCCAAAAGGGAGAGCCCAAACCACTGCTCCAAGTTCTTCTCCATCCCAGGTAATGGCACAATGAAACTAAATCTGGAAAGAAAACCTCTTCCCTGCCAGGGCAGGTTATGACAGCTAATGGTGAGAGGCAGCTTCTTCTCCTTGCAGAGCTTGGGGTGAGGAGCTGTTAGTGTGTTTGCAGCCCAGTCCCTCTTGCTGGGAGGGGTCTCTTCTCCTCAGCAGCAGGGAGACATTGGGGATCAGCCCACATTCCTGCAGGCTCCTGGAGTTGTCCGTGTACACCCTCTGGGGAAAGGTACTGATGATCTCATACGAGTTGGAGTCTCCACCCCTAGGAAAGAACAGCACAATCTTTCCTACTCACAGGATCCCCCAAGGTTTTGCTGAGATGCTCTGGCTGATCCAGCTGTGGTTATGCAAGAGCAGAAAAAAGGGCTTCCAGCCCTTTGCAGCCAGCCAGGCACAGAGCAGCTGTTCCAGCTGCACAGCTGCAGTGGGAAGGAGGCTCATGCATCCCAACAGCACTGAGCTCATCCTGGGCTCAGATCAAGGCCAGGGCCCTGGCCTGTGACAGGAGTGGGAAGAGGGGAGAGCAAAAGGGGGCCCTCAGCCATCTGGAACTGTCCCCAAAGGGCTGTGTGAGCCCTTGGACAGCATTAAATGGGTCAGGCTGAGCAAAGGGAGTGTTGACCCAGCAGCCAAGCAAAGGCTGTAGCTCAGCTTTCAAGCTGCATCAGTACCTTGGGAATGGTGCCACTAGTCCTGTGAGTGCTGCTGAGCAAAGGTAGTGATGGCCTGGGTCTGATGGCAGTTTTGGGAGGACAGAAGATGTCTGGGTCAGCTTTTTGGCAAAGATAGGTGTGAAATGCTCTATGTGGGACCCTGACAGTACTGCCTGGGGAGTGTCTGGTGAGGGAGCTGAAGGGGCAGTGGGCTGGGGCTGTGACCCAGCTCAGGCTGATGTTTGAAGCTCTAGGCCTTCAGCAGCCACCAAGAACCCTTCCCTGGGGCCCTGCAGAGCCAGGCAAGGAGGGGAGGAAGTCCTGGGCATACCTGATGTGGGCGAGGTGCTGGCGCAGGTCCCCGATGGTGTCAGTGAACAGCATCTTCACAACGTGCGTGTGCTCCCCACTCTCGGATTTGACACGGAGAGTGCAGACCCCAGGGCCAGCAGCTCCAGCCTCTTCAGTTGGCTCCACCCTGGTTAGAAAACCCTGTCAGCTGAGGAGTGAGTTCCACTCCATGGGCAGAACCTGCAGGATGCTGGTGTGGTCTGAACACGGGAGAAGAGTTTCACATTTGGGAATGTTCTAGATGTGAATGAGGCCCTGTCTGACTGCAGGAAACACACCAGCCCACTGGCCTAACTGCTGCTTTGCTTTGCCTGCCTGAAGGTGCCTTGAAGAGGGTTGTTGACCTTTTTTAGCTTTTTCATTTTAAATCAGGACTGTCTGGTAAGTACTTCGCCCTACTTCTTTGATTAAAAATAATCTGCTTGGGTTTTTTTCATCAGCTATTTGGGTCTTGGCTTGCCAGAGGACTGAGTGGAAAAGTGCTGTTAGTGAGACCTCCCACGTGGGCATCAGTTTCTTTGAGGGATTCTCCCACTTAACATGACTGCAAACAGCTTCTTCAATGGTTTCACACTCTCAGGCCATGGCTTATTGTTGGGAAAACTATTTCACAGAAATAAGTGGCATTTTGAATAACAGAAACTCTTTGTTAGAGATGCAAAACATGGCAGGCTCGTCATGAAAAATTCAGTGGTCTTCCCAAGAGAGAACTTGGCCTTTTCTCTGATTATTTCTAAGGTCTAAAAGAGGAAAGTCTATTTACTTCCTGAACCCCCTGAAATAAACCTGCAGTGATGAAATAGGAGGCAGGGGAGACCCTGACAGGGCAGGGGTTGGGGGGCTGTACCTGCACCTCTCCAGGTCAGCCAGCCTGGGTGTCTCCACTGGGGTCTCTTTGCTGCTCTGCACCCCATCAGAGCCCTGAAACCAAACCAGGTGAGTGTCACCACTGCATGGAGAGCAGTCAGTGCCAGGGCAGCCCTGAGGCAGGTGCCCAAGTGCCACCTGTGCTCCTGTGGAGCCTCTCTGGGAGGAGGACACTACAGGGAGCTGAGAGGCACAAGGAGGTGGTGCTGGTGCTGTGCAGGGTGCTGAGCCCAGGGAATCCCTGCTGGTCCCCTCCTGTGGGTGTCTGGGGGTCCACTCATACCTGCTGTGCTGCTCCAGCTGAGCCTTGGACACCAACTTTGGAAATCCCCTTGGGAAACTGCTCCGATGAGGGTTTGGGACCTGCCAGAAGAGAAGGGAAGATGTGTCTGTGTGGGTGACCTTCTAGACAGACATGTTGCCCTCAGAACAAGATGATGTGGTGAAAGGAGAAAGCACAGCAGCCGACAGGGAGAGCTCTCACCACCCCTAGCGAGGCTGAGACTCGCTCTCGGGTTCCTCCCTTGAAGTTTGTCCCACTTTCTGGCCCACTAAATGTTTGATTGTCAACATCAACAGTGAGAACAGCACAGTCTGTTCAGCACAGCTGGGATGCACCAAAACCTGGATAGCTCTGCTGGGAAAAACTGACACTATCACCATTTTTACAGAGTTGGCCAATTTTTCACCTTATGAGGGTGTATTTGTTGGTGTCCATTCCTTTTGGTTTGGAAAATTGGGGTTTTTTCCCTACATAGATAAAGGGAATACTTAGCAGAGATTCTGTTTGGGAATAGCCCTGAGATGAATGAGCAAGCAGTTCAGTTGTATGTAACCAGGCAGTTGTTGCTGATGGGAGATGCACATGTTGGGTTATTTAGTGATGCACAAACAAACCCACTGGTTTCTATCTCTGACTGAGTCTGACTTTCCAGCCCTGACAGGTATTGCTTATGCAGACTGTGAGAGTCTAGATGCAAAATGAGGAATCTGTGGCCTGACCTTATGTCCCATATTCTGTTATGAAAGTCTGAAGAGAAACTGTCCTATATTCAGCACAGTTGAGAGTGATGTGGCTTGAAGGTATCTGTGTTTATGGGATGAGCCTGTAGGAGAACAGAGGGTTGTTTGCCCTTCCTCTGCCTTTGATGGTGGTAAAGGTGAAGGTAGAAGGAATTTGATCTTTCAGAAAGGCACAGGGCAGGTATGTTTTTTGGAAACGTGCTGCATTTCTGGTCTTTTACTTGGCAGGTCTCATTCTTTAATTAAACATGAGAGGACACTGTGTGTGCTGCCTGGCTCCCAACTCCTGAAGCAACACCAGGCCCTGACCCAGAAGTGCTGCCTTCCTTGCTGAGACCCCTCCTCCCTGCTGTGCTGCTCTGGTAAGGTTTAGAAATTTTCCTCTTTGGAAATCAGCTGCATTTTTGAGGCAGGTTTAAGGTTTTACCTGGGATCTCAGTGGTTTCCTGCACTTGGTTTGATTCTGAATGACCAACCATTTGGCCATGGCCAGGAAAACTCCCTGAAAGGTCTCCCTCCTGAAATACCACGTCCCTTCTGTCAGTGACCTGTTGAATTAAGCCAAACTACCATAAGCAAATCTGACAGTTGCACGAGCATCTCTTGTTGCATCAGAGCACAATAAACCACAGCAATGACAACCAGCAGTTGTAAGCCCCAAATGAAGTCAATGATGCACAGGTTAAAAAGAACTTCATCCCCAAGAACTTTGCACAATCCTCCTTCCATGTGACTTTCTAACTTCCACAGCTCCCAGCTCACTCCAGCTGGACTGACCTTGTCTTGCCCCTGCAGTTGTGCCCTGGTTTCTTTGTGGCAGTGGGTAGGTCCAGCCTCTGGTTGCTCCTGCTTACGTGTCAGATGCACTTCAAAGCCCCAGATTCGAGTCCTCTGAGGCTTTCTGCCTGCAAATATGGCCTTGGCTTTTTGCCATTTCTGAGAAATCAAACAGTGGGCCCCAAAAGAACATCAGCTGGCCAAAACCATTTAGCTTGTGGCAGAATAAACTCTCATGACATCCTCTTTGAGAGACACTTGTTCAATTTGGTTTTAAAAGCTTTTCCAGGGGATCCATTTGAGAACTCTTTTTTGTTTTTTTTCCAATTTAATGACACAGCTCTTCAGATGCTGCACGTGCTACTTCTCTTACAGAGCCTGCTGTGCTCTAAGGAGCCTCATTCCAAGCCAAGATTCACTGAGGCAGAGAAATCCTTCAGTGCTGATGCAGCAACACTCACTCACTTCCTCTAACGGCTGTAGCAGGTGTGCTCCCCTCTACCCTTTCCTCCACACACCTGCACAGCATCACAGACTTCAAACTCAATTGCTGTGGGGAGCATCCAGCAGATTGATGAAAGAAACCTGAACAGTTTTCTTGGGAAGCAAGAGAGCAATTTCTCCCCAAAAGCTGGGGAAAAGGGTTTGGCACTCACCTGCAAAGGGACGCCATTGGGGTAGCGGGGCTGCAGCTCTGAGGGGAAATATCCATCCATGATGTCCTGTAGGCATTGCTGAAACAACATGAGAGCTCATGGTTACACCACAGACTTTCTGTTTAGCTCAGGACTGATCTCTCTGCTGGGCTGCTCCTATTTGTGGTGTTCTGCCATGCAGAAGTCTGCACCAAAGACACAGAATCTCATCTCTAAAAACTACTGCACAAAGACACAACTCTTTGAAGGCACTGTAGGAATGCTGGGCTCATTTTTAGGACTGAGATGAGCTCAGAAGCCTTATTCCCTTGCCTGGGGCTTAGTGAGGGGTGGCAGGATGGCTCTAATTCCTCTGCAGACCTTTCCATACCTGTGTGGATGGGTCCTGGTAGGGCCTGAAGGCTCCATTGCACATGATGATGCCATTTTTGTACAGGGTGAGAGAGAGGGGTTTTGGCTGTCTCAGCCGAGCCCCCTGCAGTGTGTGCTCGATTTGAGAAATGCCTTCTCCAGCCAGCAGGTTCAAATACTTAACGTTCTCCAAGATTAAATCAAAATCAATCTCGTGTTTGGAAACAACTGCTTCACCTGTGGCAGAGGGATCAGAGTTACAGGGGGAAGGGGATGGCAGCAGAGCAGCTTTGATGTGTATGAATTCGAGGTGTGTTTGAGCCCTGACGCTTTTTGGGCTGTCGTGGTTTGCCTTTCACGTGTTCACAGACTGTGGTGCAACACTGCTGCTGTGGTGCAGCCTGCCAGGTCCACGTGGGCGTGTGCTAAACCACAAGGGCAGGGCAGAGGATGCAAACTCACAGAGCTCCACGCTCAGCTTTGCCTTGTTTATCACTTCAGAAGGGCTGTGTTGTCCCTGTACAATGCACAGCCAGGAATTTCACTAGTTAGGTTAGCTAGATTGGATCAATGGATCAGGGCAGAGGTGCTGAAGAAGTGTCAGTGCAAACAGCTGCCTGCACCAGGAAGTTGCTCTTGGGGCAGGGACACTGCAAGGGTGTTTGGGCCCTTGAGGGTGGTAGGGTGAAGCAGTAAAAGGGTTGTGATGGGGCAAAAGAATGAAATCAGATGAGGAAATGAAAATACGCAGGTTGAGGTTAAGCCTTTTGTATTTGCTCTTCTGCTTTTTTACGATTTGCTAAGGGAGGATGGGGGAAATACCCTTAAAAAGGGTCAGTGAGCTGAAACCAAAACTATTTCTACTGATTTCTGTCTGTTTTTCCCTCCCTGCATCTAAGGGTGGGGAAGGCCCAGTTAGCTAATATTTGCATGATGATTGGGAAGCAACATTGGCTCCACAGCCCAAGTATTCTTCCTTTTTTTTCCCTCTGTTGCCACTTCCTAAGAAGTCATTGCCAAATGTGCTTGGACCCCACACAGCACAGCCAGGTCTCAATTAAACCACTCACGTGGTAGCTGGGAGGAAAAGCAAACAATACTCCCTGATGGAGCCAGACAATGTGGGTAAGTTACTACAACTGTGCTGTGTACACAAAGCACCTGATTCCGTTTTCCACCCACTTTACGTCAATATTATTAGAGCAATCAAGCTGCAAATGTGCAGGGTATGTGAATTCTGCAGGAAACAGCTGGTGTGAGGTCCTCCCACAGGGCTCAGCTATCAGATTCTCTCCTGAAATGCTTACAAAATATAGGTATATAAAATTAAACCTGGCTTAGCTCCTGTTAGGTCACCCCATGTCTCTGTCCCTGGGATGGATTAATGTGAAGAACTTGACACGGGATCACAAATTCTGAATATCTCAATTCTTTGTCTTCTCCAAGCAGGCAGTGGGAGGTGGGAGAGCTACTTCAGCCAGAGGTGTGCTGATGTTTTACCTGGCTTCCAGAGGCTCCTTGGCAGCAACTCCTCTTCATCCCCGAGCAATTCTGCATCTTCCAGCTGATCCTGTGTCTCTCCAACCCAAATCAGACCATAGTCATTCAGAAACCGCTGAAAGGGGAAAGTACAAGTCAGTGCTGCAGAGCAGAGCTTCAGAAAACTAGAAATGGAAGCCTGAGCCTCCTCAGTTGTGACTGTGAAACTCAGAAGGGGAGGTAGAAGAGGGTTGTCTTGGGGCTCCTTGGCCCAGGCAGACAGAGTCACTGGCAGGGCAGTGGTGGCAGCTCTACTAGTAGCAGACAAAAGGGAGTAGGAAAGCCTTTGCAGTGATAGTGTAATCTCTCAAGACTGTAGGAGCTACAAAGAATATTTCTACAGTTCTGGAGATCAAAATGAAGAGGCTTGTAGGAGGCACAGATGTTTGTGTATCATAAAACCACCTTCTGCCCTGTTGCTCACATCCAACCTGCTCTTTCTTTCCAGAATGAGGGGAGGAGTTGTGATGATCAAAGTGACAGCTTGAAAAAGGGCAAACAGCCTGGGACTGCAGTGATCTCAAAGTGAAGGTGCAGATGGCTGAGGGTGAGTGAAGCAGGTGTCTCACCTCCATCTCAGAGACCTGGGACTGCAGGTGAAGGCACCTCACTTGCAGTTCTTCTAGGGTGGAGGAGTCAGGAGCACCTGAAAAAGAAGAGCTGAGGTTTCTGTGTACAGCCTTAAAGAAGAGCCTGTAGATAACCCATGTCACACAGCACAGACCCCCAGCAGCACCTGCCTGCACTGTAAGTGAACTCAAGTCCCTGTGAGAGAGGAGCTTTGTGTGCTAGACCATGACAATTCAGCCTTCAGTGGTTTGACAAGGATCTGACAGACTCAGAGATAGGAAGCTGATACTGAGTGGTGCTGTTGGCAATTATGCAATGAAAATTGCTTGGCTTCCTCAGCCCATTATAAAAATGAGCAGGTGTCCACTAAAGATGGGTCCAGAAATCTTAGCTAAGTGACAGCACGAGGCATGGTGAGGCACAAACCTCGTGTCTGTGGTTTGAGACACAGTTGTGTTTTCTAGTCAGGAAACAAAGCATTTACCACAGCTCTGCACTAACAAGGTAGCTCAGCCATGGTAGGAAGCGTGTGTGGGCTCAGCAGGAGAGCTGCTGAATTCCAAGGAATAGAATAGGGGAAAAGACCTTCAGTGACTCACTCAAAGCTGGGTTCAATTTAGTTAGGCTGCCTTGAAGGATTAGTGGACCTGTTGGAGGCTCCAAGTAGATTTTTGGTTTCTCTCAACTGCAGCAGTTTTCCTGCCTATTTGAACTCTGCAGTATTTACTGCTCCTTTTTTTTTTTTCTAGTCATCTTTGGTTGTCTGTGTAGTTGGTTTACACTCATGGAAACTTAATAACCCATAGAAAATAGGCCAGGAAATGACACTTTGCACTGCACCAGAAAAAGCAGGGTAACAGATGTGAGTTGAAGTGCAGATCTGCTCTAGGAAATGGTACCAGTGGAGCTGGTACCTCTCACCAAAGAGGCTCCTGGGCTTTGGAGTCAAGGACAGCTCAGGGAGGAGCTCTGTAGCTCTCCCAGAAGTGCTAAAGTTAGATCAGTTTTTACCTTCTCCTTCCTGAAGAGCCTTTATCTTCAACTCGAGTTCAGCAATCCTTCTGTCCTGCAGGGACAGAACAAATAATGACCTCACTTGGTTCCTGGGCCTCAGGACCTCGAGGCACAGTTGGCACAATTAGTCCTGCCTGGGTGAGCCTCGTGCATGTGCTCTCACCCCACTCAGAGACAGGAAAAATAAGGGGCAGAAGGGCTGAATCACCTCACAAATACCTTAATTAGACTCAAGTGAGGGGTGGGATAAATACAGAACTCCAGGAATAGGTGACCTATCTCCAAGTCCTCCATCTGCACGAGAGCTGTGGGCACACACAGGCTCCTGTGCTTCCTGCTGAGGGGCTGATCTAGAAACTAAACTAGCATCTCTGCAGCCACTTCTTCAAAAATAAATATCCTGTAATCGTTTGTTTTGTTCTAAGCTATTAAAGGGTATTTATTCAGTAATGCAGAATTCTGCTCCAGGATGGCTCTGCTGTGTGAGCAGCTGCTGTTTCAGAAAGCAAAAGGAAGATAAAAAATAACAGGTCTCGAAGCCCAAGAGCTGCTGGTGTTAATGCCAGGGTGCTGGGAGTCACTGCTGTAAGAAGTGACAGCAGGGACTTTCCCCTCTCCCACCCCAAGGCCTGATCCCATTGCTCTGTTGCTTTGCAAAGGTTCATTTGGGCACAGATTAACGTTTTTTTAGCCCAAACAAGGTCTGAGCAGGTGAAACTGCTGTGGCTTCAACCATCAAAGCAAGACACAAAGCAGGCTCAGCAAGGGGCTGATTTTTACCTTCAGCTGGATTTCTTGTGCTTGTTTCTTTACTTTTTGTTCCAACAGAGAGATTTCTTGCATCATGGAGGACGTGAGCTCTGTGTCAGTGTGAGCTGCACCTGGAAGCACAAATACCTGTTATCTCTCTGAAAGGAGGGGCACACAGGGGCCCCCACACCAGAATTCCTGTTCTACCACAGCAGGGAGGATAAGGGTACTTTTTGGGGGAAGGGAGGTGGCTGTGTCACCAACAGCACATTGTGGTGTGAGGGGGGGACCACAGGAATTGGCTTGGAGTGTCACTGAGAAACTGATGGCCCCAGAAACCCCTAATAACTGAGGGACTTTACCCTCCATGTCCTCTTTCAGTGTTGTCCCCTGGAGCAGGAGGGGAGTCTGCCTTGCACTGGATTCCTGGTCCTAGGAGCCAGCCTGGCATCTTCTGAGAAGGGGCACAGAGAGCATGAAAGGAAGAAAACAGGTCAGTGTTTGGATACAGCTTCTCCAAAAGCAGGGGAAGAAACATCAGGGCTGTGCTGAGGGAAAGCAGGTGGCCTGGTCATTCAATCCCATAGGTATTGCCATATAAAAATAAATGACATTCTGCTGTGCTCCAAGGCTGGTTTAGGTTGTGGATGCCTGTTGTTTCTTATCTGATTTTTGGACAATTGTAGGAGAGACAGAGCAGGGAGAGAGCTACAAGCATTGCAAAAGGGTAGGATGGTAAGAACAGCCTTACTTGTGAAGGCAATAAACTTGGACAGCTCTGTCCATTTTAAAAATGAGGGGTTAATATATAAAAATAAAGCACATGTGCTTTAACTTTGGGAGGGGGGGGGGCGTCTTGATAGGTGATTTCTGTTTTGAATATTATTGAAATGTCCAAAAAACACCAAACTGTACATTTTTCTCACCAGCCCATCATCCCAGCACACACACCGGGCAGAGTGGGCTGTTTGAGGGACCACGGGCAATAAAAGGGGCTCTAAATAAGGGGGCACCTCTTTGGGGGAGGTGATGGGGGGGCACTTGAGGGGGCCCGACGGGGGTGGCAGCGCCGGGGACACCCGGCGTGTGCTGGGATGGAACTCCATGTGCTGGGGGACCCTCGGGGGGGATCTCTGAAGCTTTGAGGGGGTCCCCGACCCTCTGAGGGGTCCCCGCGCTGCCCCCGCGCCCCGAGCACTCACCCTCCCGCCGCCATCTTGTTTACAGGCGGTTGCCACGGCGACGCGGGGGTAGGCGCGCCGTGATTGGCTCAGCGCCGGTCACGTGGTGTGCGAGGCAGCCCCTGGGGACTACAACTCCCAGCATGCACCGCGCGGCGCCCGCCGGGAATGGGATTGGGATCGAAATGGGGATGGGATTGGACTGGGAATGAGATGAGACCGTGAATAGGACCAGGATAGGACTGGAACGAGACCTGGAATGGGATGGGGATGGGACGGGGCTGAGACCCCAAATGGGATGGGGATGGGACGGTGAGGAGACCTGGAATGACACCGGGAATAGGATCGGGACGAGACCCGCAGTGGGTGCCGCTGCCCTCCTCAGCCTCCCCCTGCACATCCTCTGCTTCAGCTCCCAGACATCAGCCTGCCCCGAGGCACCTCCCGCCGTGCAGCTCCTCCTGGTTCTATCTCCTCTTCCTCCCTGGGCACTGTTTTCTCACCTGGGCATCCCTAGTGCCCTGCACTTGCTGCCATCCCCAGAGCCTTCCCTGTGCATCCCACCTGCTGCCACCGCACTGTTCCAAAGAGCAGGGCTGAGCCCGCTGGAGAAGTGCCAATTTTATGCCCTTTTTTGGGCTGTTCACAGGATGGTTTTTGGAAGGGACCTCAAAGCCCATCTCATTCCAACCCCCTGCCATGCACAGGGACACCTTCCACCAGAGCAGGTTGCTCCAAGCCCCGTCCAACCTGCCCTTGAGCACTTTCAGGGATGTTGGCTTTGCACAAAGAGACTTTCATTTTGAAGCTTCAAGAAGACACAAAAACAAGCCAATTTTGGTGAGGCTTTGCCACAGAGGAGCCCTCAGCTCTGGGCGGAAGCCAAAAGCGAGCTCATGGTGATGTGCTCCAGCAGCACCAACCCAGACAGCAGGTGTGTGTGCTCAGCACATGGCAGTGACTTTATTCACTTCAAACCATCTGAAAACAACCAGGTCCCTCTTGTTTCCTGCTGCAGTTGAGTCGCTGAGGGAGCCCAGAGATCTGCTCTGAGGAAATGGATATTGTTGGGGTGGAAGGAAGGATTTCCCTCATCCTTTGCCTGGATCAGACTGCCCTGGGTGTGTGTCATTGAAGTTCAGAGGGACACTTTGGCCCCAGCTTCACACAGTGGGGAAGGGGCTTTTTGACATGGTTCAAACATTGGCTGTGGCTTGCCAACCCTCCCAACTGAGCCAGGGAGGGTTTGAGCCACTCCAGAATCCTTTGTGGTGTGAGGACAGAGAGTCCCCAGGCAGGTGCAAAGCTCAGCCTGAGAATTTCCATGCTAGGGGTGGTATTTGAGGATGTGGCAGAGTCAGGGGCTGGAGACAATGGCCAAGACATCCATGGGAGCTGGCTGTGTGACCATGCCAGGCAATGGGGAGCAGGAGCTGCTCTCATGCCAGGGGATGTGGGTGAAAATCTCCAAGGGAAGTGAGGCCACAAGGGTGGAGATCCCTGACACCATATCTGGCTCTTTCTTTCTCGCAGTGCTGTCGACAGATGCGACTTCCCCAAAATTACATTGAGCAGCCTTTTAGAGAAAGGGGGTTGTGATTGGTGAGACGTTGACACCGAAGTGCTTAAAGCCTCGGGGCAGAGGAAGCGTCAGGCACACCGAGAGAAGAGCCCCGACCATGCGGTCCCTGCAGCTCGCCCGCCCACTCCTCCTGCTCGCCCTGCTCATCCTCTGCATGGTGAGACCAGGGCCCTGGGGGTCCAGCCAGCTCTGTCCCGTGGGTGGGATGCACGGCAGTCCTGGGGATCTGTAGGATTCAACCAGCAGGAGAATTTCTGCTTTCTGTTGGGAACATCAGTGTTTAATTTTCTATTCTTCTTTAACCACTGGGATTGACCAGGAGCTTTGCTCTGTGGTCTGGAAGTTCTAAACACTTCCACATGCTGATTTTTTAAAAGCATTTCTTTAACTTAAGAGTATCATTCACATCCATAACCTTCACACTGAGCTCTCCAGGCTCTCCTTTGTGTGCTGACCCCATGCCTGGTGTGAGGATGCTGAGCGTGGCTCACTGGGGATGCCAGGCATGGCTGTGGGAGTGCAGGGTGGGCACATGTTTGGGGTTTTCTCTCACCTCTCCCCACTGGAGGTTATTTTCCTTTCTGCTGGGAGGCTCTGAGGGCACACTGGTGGATATAGGGCTCTGCTGGTGGAGAGTGTTGCATGGGAGGGAAGGTGCTGGCACTTTCAGGGGGCACAATGCAGTTTGGAGCAGCTTTTCGGGTGATTCTTTTTCCCCTCCTACATGCTGGTAACAGGACCGGATCTGTTTGCAGCTGTGTGGAAGTTCATGAGGGAAATAAGCACAACCTGCTGTTGGCTCCACAGGGTGCATTTATGTTTTGGGATTCCCCCTCGACGGCTGGGGTGAACCAGCCAAAAATCCTCACAGCACAAGAGAGGGTAGAGCAGGAACTTGGGCCCCCATCCCTGGTCCTTTCCCACCGTTGGGATGTGAGGTGTGAGGCAATGTGAGGGCTGTTTGTTTCACAGTGGGAAACAGCATCCCTTTTCCAGCAGCAGGGCAGTGGTAGAGTGGGAAGGAAACTGCCCTGAAATCGCCATCCCAGCTGTGTTTTATTTCACACACCAACTGCAACCTCCCTGCTTGCGACAGTGCAGGGGCTGGGGGTCCCTCTTCCCCCTGCCCCTCTTCTCCAGCCCAGGTTTTTCCCAGCTCTGCTCCCACACCCCAACCTCTTCCGCTCGGGGTCCGTTGCCCACCGCTTTCTTTGCCACTTCCTCGCAGCAGAGAGAGGGGCAGAGGCCACTTCCTTCCTTCTGCTTCCCCCCTAATTTCTAAAAGCCCCCATCTAGAACCAGGACAACGGTGCAAGAGAGTGCTCGCTTCCCTCCCTGTGTTGGGAAAAGCCAAAAGTCTGAGTGGGAAGGAGAACCTGCTGTGGGACAGGAGGCAGTGTGGGCGCTGGGGTGCCCCAACTCCACCTGCCCCTGCCTCCCTTTACCCCCAGGGCACTCAGGTGAGGGGTCTCAGGGCTTCCACCCCCTCCCTGCTGTCTGGAGGGGTACCCGACACTTCATTTTTCTTTTCCAGTCCCTCGGCCAGGCGAAGGATGACAAGACTCCTGCACAAGATGCAGGGAAGGTCAATGGCACAGCCACCCTCAGCCTGAGCCCCCCGTGCAGCAGCCCCCCGCTCCTCTCCCTCGCCCTGGGGGTGGCCGGAGCGCTCCTCCTGAATCTGCGCTGACCGGGAGGGGCTCACCGGGCACCCCCCGCCCTCCCCAGAGCCCCCAAGGAGACCCCCGGCAAGGATGGCATCCCCAGCACCGGCAGCACCGCGACATCGCCCCCATCCCTGCCGCCCTGCGCTCCCCTCGCCCCCCCTCCGGCCTCAGAGTGCGACCCCCGGCCCGGGAGGGGAGCAATAAACGTGCTGGTGTCGACACCTCCGACTTGTCTCTGCACTGGGGGGGGCTTGGTGGATGGGGAGGGGCCCTTGCCGGGGGGCTGCAACCCTCGGTGCTGGAGGGACCGAGTGGAGCCAGACCCGAGGTGGGGGGCACGGCCGGGACCCCCCGAGG
>WBMV01004546.1:256843-290987 GCA_013396655.1 Campylorhamphus procurvoides
CAGGGTCCCCAAGCAGACCCCCCCAGAGTCCCCCGAAGACCCCCCCTAAGGTCCCCAAGATCCTCCCGGGACCCCCCGAGTCTCCCCCGGGGCCACTCGAGGATCTCCAAGAAGATCCCCAAGATCCTCTCCGAGGGTCCCCAAAATGATCCTCCCAAAAAGAACCCACTGAGTCTTCCCCGGACCCCCCGCGGGTCCCCCAGAGTCCCCCCCGTTCCCCCCGAGGCTCCCCAAGAAGACCCCCCCGAGGGTCCCCCACAGTCCCCCCCGTTTCCCCTGGGGGTCCCCCCGGGTCCCCCCGTCCCGTCGCCCACAGCGCCCCCTGCACGCCGGGCCGAGCATCGCGCGCGGCCCCGCGGCGCGTCCTGGCCAATCGCAGGGCAGGGCTCGCGCTCCCCACCAATCCGGGGCCTCCAAGCTCGAGCAGCCAGCCAATCGCGGCCTTGCGGGGGCTATATAAGAGCGGGTGAGGGGGCGAGTTCTGTCGGCCGTGAGGCGGGTGGGACGCGTCTGGGGTCTCTGCAATATAGCGGCGTTTTCCCTTCTTTCAGCGACCTGGGCCTGTGTGTGGCGGTTCTCTGGTCGCGTAGGCTGCCTGTCCACGATGCAGCNCCCTGCAGGCCGGGCCGAGCATCGCGCGCGGCCCCGCGGCGCGTCCTGGCCAATCGCAGGGCAGGGCTCGCGCTCCCCACCAATCCGGGGCCTCCAAGCTCGAGCAGCCAGCCAATCGCGGCCTGGCGGGGGTATATAAGAGCGGGTGAGGGGGTGAGTGGGTTTTCTGTCGGCCGTGAGGCGGGTGGGACGCGTCTGGGGGCTCTGCAATATAGCGGCGTTTTCCCTTCTTTCAGCGACCTGGGCCTGTGTGTGGCGGTTCTCTGGTCGCGTAGGCTGCCTGTCCACGATGCAGGCCTGCATCGTGGGGAGCATCCCCCGGGGGACCAGGGAGGGGACGCCCCCGAGGCCCCAGGGTGGGTTTCCCCCTGAGCTGCAGCCGGAGGGGTCCCACAGCCCCCAGGGCACAGCTCAGCCAGTGCTTCCCGTCTCAAAACCCACCCACGGAGCTGCCCGTGGGCACTAGAGGGCACTGGGATCCCATCCTGGCAGCAGGATTGGGGCCGGGGCTGGTCCTTAGGATAAGGAGGAGGACACCAATCACACAGGCAGAGCTGGCCCGGACGAGAAGGGCTGTATCTTACACACGTACATAAATACAGTTCAGGGTGGGGAGATGGTGGTGGGGAGGAGGCTCTGCTGCTCTCCGGAGGGTCCCACACCGGTCATACCCATGGGGTCCCTCATGACCCACGTAGGGAGCTCCCCAGGAGGGTGGCAGGGTGGTCCCCTTGTGATGGAGAGGTTGGTGGGCGTCCTTCACACCAGCAGCTGAGGCAGGGGGTGTTTGGGGTGCGTGGGGTCTGAGACCACCTGCCCCACATGTGGGTGTCCCTGTCCTGCCCTGTGGCACTTCTGCAGGCCAGCCCCTCAGAGCACCTCTATGTCCCAGATCTGTGTGGGTCTTTCCTCAGCCATGTCCCAGATGATGGCGTGGTCCCGGTCGTAGGTTCGGCCGCCTGCGGAGCGAGGGGGAGGTTTCAGGAGGGCAAACCCCACTCCTGATGGTGGTGAAGGGGTGGGTGCCCCCATCTCATGCCCCATTCTGGGCATCCCTGTGGAAGAGCCCAGCTGTGCCAGCGCCGAGTTCTCACCCTTTACATCGAGGATCATGTCCTCAAACATCTGGCTGTGGATCCGCCCCTGAGAATCAACACTCCAGGTCTGACGTGGCACCCGTGTCTCGGACCACAGCACGGCCTTCGCGCCCTTCCCGGCTGGCCCGATGACCTGCAGGCTCATTCTGGGGGCCACCTGCAAAAGAGGGTGGTGGCCAAGTCAGCCCACTCCCTCCATCACCTCTGCTGGCACAAAGGCTCAGAGCTCAGAGGAGTTTCCCTGTAAATACAGCTTGTTCTGGGGTGGGATGTGGGATGAGCAGGAAAACCCCTCAGTGAGAAGTGGGGATGGTGAGGATGACAAAATCTCCACAAGGAAGGCAGAGACGCCTTCACATTTCCAAAGGAGACTTGGGGAGGAGAATCACCCAATCTTTGGGGTCCAAGGCTGAGGTCAGACCCTGGGAGAAGCTGCTATAAACCCTAAAAGGATTTAGGGTTTATAGCAGGAGCTCCCCCTGTCCCTCCATGGCTCTGGCTGTCACACCTGACCTGGTTTTTGATCAGTCCATCCTCGTAGTACCAGACAGAGCTGCTCTGCTCTCCCAGGTTGGAGACCACCACCCGCCCTGCCTTCATGTCCTCCACGTCGTCAGGGACCGAGAGGTAGAGCTCCAGCTCCCTGCTCCTGATGCGGAAATAGATCCGTCTCTGGAACGAGAGAAACCGTTTCTTTTTGCACCCAAAAAACCCTTCTGCCTGCACCTCTGGGACCTCACCCACCTGGGGCTTGGGGAAGGGAGGATCCTGGACTCTCCATTGTCCTCCCCACAGCTCCTCACCCCTCCCCAGGGCGATGGCTGTGACCATGACCTGTCTCTCGTAGCTGGCACGGGCATGGCTCACCACACTGGGATGCCACGGATTTTACAAGGCAGTTGCCCACGGGGAGTGTTTCACCACCCAGGCGGCCACTCCCAGGGAGGGGAGCAGGGATCTGAGGTGACAGTGCCAGGCTGGTGGCACTCTTCCACCTCTGATGTGTCAGAGGTATCAGCTCCATGCTGCTGCTCTGCAGGCTCCCCCAGCCCACCCAGAGCAGGCTGGCAGCTCTCTATCTCCATGTGACCCTTCTGCCCTGGGGTTTTGGGGTTGACCCCGCCCTGTCCCCTCCCAAAGGTGACGCTCACCTGGCGGATGGGGTAGAGGGACCCCACGTGCTGGAGCCCACTGTACGTCAGCCAGTTGGTGATCTCGGTGCAGTCCAGCAGCCACTGCCGCCCTCGGAAGTCACCGTGCTCACACAGCACCCAGCTGTGGGGACAGGATGGGACAGGACGGGTCACCCTGTGTGGGCAGGGGGCACCCATGGGTGCTGGGGGAGCAGGGCCGGGTCTCACTTACATCCCTCCTTTGACGCGCACCGACAGCACGTGGTTGTTGAAGCCCTCTGCCTGGAGACTCCGCACTTCGGAGTTCAGCTCGATCTCCTTCCCCTCGAAACACTCCAGCCCGTGCAGGAAGATGGAGGGCTCCGAGAAAAACTGTGGGATGGCAGGGAGAGTTGGGGTGGGACGGGGGAAGGTGGGAGCAGTAAGCATCCAGCAGGGCTCCAGGGATGGGGAATCAGAAATGGGGATGCCCGTGGGAGGGGAAAAAAGTCCTGGGCGGTTTGTGCAGAAGGGAAGGGAATGGGAAAGGGGAAAAGAGGGCAAAGGGAAAAGGGAAGGGCTGTACTCACCAGTGGAACCTTCCTCAAGGAGCGGATGGTGGTGGAGCAGAGGCAGCCCATGGCACTGAGCGTGGGGTACTCACCCTCGGACAGCACGTGCTGCTCCCCTGCGAAGTCCTGCCCATCAAACAGGATCCAGCTGGTGGGAAGGAGTGTGCCCAGGCTGACACAGCCATCGTGGGTGGCATCCATCCCTCCTGTGACCCCCATCCATCCCTCCCACCCTCTGGGGACCCACCACGGGGCTGCCAGCTAGGGTGATGTCCCTGTTCCCATCCCAGCTGGCAGCAGCGAGGCCCTGGCACACCCTACCTGCCCCCACGGACTCTGCAGGAGCGTGGGATGAAGGTGTCGGGCAGGGCCCCCTGGTCCTCCTCGAAGGCAGCATGGTCCCCCAAGAAGTCGGGCTCTGAGAAGAGCAGGATCTGGAGAGGGGGAGCAGAGGGACATGTTGAGGGGGTGCAAAGCATCACCACCACCACCCCACAAGGGACAATGTCCCCTCGGGGACATCCCCTTCCCCATCCACCTCTCCTGACCTTGGAGACGAAATGAAGGTTGTGTTCCCTGACCTGGAAGCAGACAGGGCAGGGCTGGTGGGTGTCTTGCCCTGGCCCCCACCAGCCCTGCATGTGGCAGCACCCGGGGGGTCCCGTGGTGAGGGGGGTGTGCAGTGCTCCCACCTGCAGGATGGGCTGTGCCGAGGCGATGCGGCAGTCGGTGGCACCCCAATCCTCACAATTGCGGTACACGCCCTTCTCCAGGATGTACTGCTCGCCAGAGTAGTTGGTGCCCTCGTAGGCCACCCACCTGCCGGGAAAAGGTGGGTGCTGGCTCATTGCCCACCCTCACTCATCCCCCAGGCCCCCTCTCCCCCATCCCTGTGCTCACACGCCGCTCAGCACGTGGATGGACTGCGTGACAGTGCCATAGCCAGCCAGCTGCGTGTCGGGGAGCGCCTCACTCAGCTCCACACTTGGGCCCTCCTCGAAGTCCATGGCCTCGAAGAGGACCAGTGCTGGGTCAGAGAAGTCCTGCAGGGAGAAGAAACCCCACTAAGGCCCTCAGTCTGTCAGGGGCAGGGGCTACAGGCTGGGCATTCACGCAGCCAGGGTCCTGCCTGGCCTCAGGGACCCCAGGGAGGATGGGAGCAGCTCCCAAACCTCTGAGTTTGTGGGATCTCAGGCCATGCCCAGCTGCCTGATGCAGGTGGGGAAGGCTCCTTTTGGGGGCTGAGGATGGGATGGGGGCACCTGGTTCTCCCTGCCCTCACTGGGTCTGTTCCCAAGCAATGCCACCATCCCTGCCCTCACCGTCCGGATCAGCCGTAGGGACACCAGCTCCTTGCTGTAGCCGCCCCACTGCCTCCAGTCCTGGTACTCCCCTTCCTCCAGCAGGTACTGGTGGCCACGGAAACCCTCCTTCTCGTAGCCAACCCAGCTGTGGCACAGGTAGACACAGGCAGTGAGGACTCTAGAGGATTTCCATGTGCCAGGGCACAGGGACACCATCCACACCCGCTCTGCCAAGCCACCCACAGCCATACCACAGCCCTGGGCAGTTCCTCCAAGCCCTTTCCCAGCTGTGACCATCTCCTTCCCAGCCTGCTCCAGCCAAGATGCCAGCCCTGCCCACCCCCTGCCACTCACCAGCCACCCAGGACACGCAGAGAGCCCACGGTGGGCAGTGCTGGCTCGGGCAGGTGCTTCAGGTCGTAGATGTCTCTGCTGATGGTGAAGCTGCGGCCCTGGAACCCTGCAGACTCGTAGATCAGCACCTGGGGGGGCACACAGTGGGGTGAGAATGGTCCCACGGAGGTCCCAGCCCACAGCTCCTCAGGTGCTGGCCCAGCACTCACCTGTGGCTCTCCGGGTCTCTCCACGACAGGGCAGCCCTGGAAGGAGAAGGAGCCCCAGTGAGGCTGTGGTGGCAGGAGAGGATGTTGCAGGGACATCTGCTTCCCCCCCATTAAAGCCTGAGCTGATTTTTGGGTTGTTTTCATTCAAGAAGGCCTTTTGGAGCTTTCCTTAACCCCTCACTCTCAGGAGCACTTTCCAGAGTCAGGCTTGGCACATTCCTCACCGAGCTCTCACTGATGTGAACCGGGAATTGCTGGGATGTGCTCTCACCTGCCATTCCCAGGTCTGGATACAGCCCTGGCACCAAAAGAACTGCAGGGAGCAACCAACACTCACCAGCCTGATGGGGTGCATAGAGCAGATGGACGGGTCCTTTGCTCCCCAAGCCTTTAAATTGGGGTACCCGCCCGGCTCCAAAACGTAGGGGTCATCGTCGAAGAAAGGCTTGGAGTAAACCAGCCACCTAGGGAGGAGCAGGGAGGCATCACAACTGCTCCAGCCCACGCTGGAGCCCACCCAGCACCCACCCAGCCCCACGGTCCCACTCACAGCCCCGAGTGGACGATGATGGAGGCGGCAGCGAGCGGCTGCCCCCGTGTGCGGGTGTCCTCGGCAGAGTCAGTGAACTTCAGCCGGGCGCCCTCGCCGTTCTCCTCCGCAAACAGGCTGATCTCGGGGGTGCGGTAATCCTGGGGGCAGAGGGGCGTTGTGGGGGTCCAGCAGCCCCCGCTTGGAGGGTGCTGGGGGGCTCTGGGGGGTCCCTGCGCTCACCCGCACCACCCTCTTGAAGGAGCCGATGCGGAAGGGGCGGCTGCTGCGGGACTGCCCGTTCTCCCCGTAGGCTGTCCAGGGGTTGTCGATCTCCACGTCCCCCTCGGCCAACACGCACTTGCGCCCGTGGAACCGCGGCTTCTCGTACATCACCCACCTGGGAGCGGCGTGGGGGCAAAGAGGGGGGAAATCCTGCTTTACCCACAGCCCTGCGGCCGCCCGGAGGGAGCCTCGGGGCAGAGTGTGGGTGGGGACGTCCTGACACCGCAGCGATGCTGGATCGTGGCTGCAGTAATTAGCACTGGCAGGACTGTCACTCCTGAACCCCAGGCTGGGACCTGGCCGACATCCCCGGCACGGGTCGCACACGAGTCCTAGCCAAACCCTCCCCCTGCTGAACCCCAGGCTGGGACCTGGCCAACATCCTCGGCATGGGGAGTGCACAAGTCCCAGCCAAGCCCTCCCTCTGTGCCCTCTCGGCTGTCGCTGTCCCCTACCCGCCTCGGATGACACGGATGGAGATGGTGTGTGAGAGCTCCCAGGACGTGGCATCGGGGATATCGCCCCAAATCTCCCGTTTCTGTCCCGCGAAGCCGGCGTCGGAGTAGAGGATGATCTGGGAAGGGGTGACACAGAAGAGAGGTACCACACCATGCCCCATTCAGCCAGCCCAGCCCAGCCCCACCACTCCGACCCTGTACCTTGCCAGGTCTTGTGTTGATCTTCTCAAAGCCCTCCTTGTCCTCCTGCTGTGAATACACAAGGGCACGGGCGTATGAGGAGCACAGAGGGACATCAGCCGCACCAGCCATCTCCCTGCTGCCCGAGGAAGCTGCAGCCGCAGCCTCAGCCTCTCGTCTGGCGTCTGCCAAACCCTCCCACCGCCCCGAGCAGCCACACCTCGAGCATTCCTGCACTGCTGGGGATCAGCCTCCTGCCTGCCCCGGACCCTTCTGTCACCTGTCCAGGACCCTCCCAGCAGCCATGGTGGCACCCTCCCATCACTTGACCTCGTAGCGTCCCAGCACCCATCCCAGTATCCTCCCATCACCTGTCCCAGTACCAGTGCTTTCACCCCATGGCCTCTCTGATGGGAAGTCATATGTTTGGAATAGGGAAGGATGCTCCAGGGTTCAGCCCCCACAATCTCCCCACATGCCCAGGAGGGCAGAGCATCCCCCCCAGGCCCCGTGCTGTGGGATTCACTCACCAGGACATCGTCGGGGCACACGGACATGGTACTGTCTGGCTCATCAGTGACAGGAGGGATAGGGCCAGAACTCAGGGCCATCTCAGGGCTGGAGTGGCCACCAGGGCCCAGCCCATTGTGGTCCCCAAGGGTGGGTGAGCCCGTGACCCCTTCCCTGTCAGGCAGCTCCAGCAGGGCTGTGCTGGGGGACACGAAGCGGCTGTAGAGCACACTGTTGTCCAGGCGTGAGTAAGGCTTGCCCTCATCAGCTCCAGCTGCCCGGTGCTCCAAGAAGTGGGAGAGCAGTGCCATGCCCTTGAGGACATTCCCTCGGAAGAGCACACTCCGCTCGTCTGAGCTCCCGGCCACCAGTTTGGCTTTTTCATCAGCTCCCACCTGCCTCAGTGTCCCCAGGAGCGAGCCCCCCTCTGCCCTGCCATCACTGGCCACCCTGTCCCTGGGTCCCCCACAGTGGGTCCGTGCTGATGCCCGCTCCTCAGAGGTCAGGTAGGGGTTCTCAATCTCCTCCTCCTCCTCCTGGAGGGTCTCCCCTTGCTGCCCTGGTGGGCCTCGCTCCAGCAGCTCCCGCAGGGCCTCGGGCAGGGACAGGGGGGCACGGGGGTCCACACGGTCCTCGTGGATGGGGGGCAGAGCTGCACAGCGACCCAGCGCCGACGGCCGGGGCTGCCGGGGGGTCTTGGGCACCTTCCTCATCTCTGAGGGCTCCATGTTCCGCAGCGTGTCCACGAAGATCTCCATGTCCACCAGCAGCTCGGGGTCCTCCTCGGTCACCTCCGAGGGGCTCTCAGTTGGGGGGTCAGGGGCTGCGGGCTCAGTCGGGGGCTCTGGGATGCGCTCAGGCTCTTGGGCTGTGCCCTTGGGGTCTCCCATCGTGCCATCCCCCTCCAACTCAGTCTCAGCCTTTGTTGGTGCTGGTGTTTCGGGTGAAGGCTCTGGATCATCGCTCACCTCTGAGGAGGGGCTTTCGGGGTTGCTCCCAGCTCCCGGGGGGCTCTCTGTCCTGGGTGGCGTGGCTGAAGAGATGCCAACCACGTCCACCACGCTTCCCTCTCTTGCGCCAGCCGGATCAGCCTGGCCACCGGCGCCTGCCGAGGGACACTGCGGGGAGCTGGTTATACTGGTTTGTGGGTCCCCGGGCCTGTCGCCGTCTCCCGGGGTTGCGTTCACCGGCGTGGCTTGGGCTTGCGGCGAGTTTTTCTCCCCAGGCGATCCCTCATCCAGCAGCCCCGTGTCCTCTGCGGTGCCCGCCGAGCTCTCGCTGCCCTCCGCAGCCCCAGCGGAGCCGCTGCCGTCCTGCCCGGGGCTGTCCCTCTGCGGCGGGGCCGTCGTGGCACCGGCAGCATCCTGAGTCCCGTTCGGGGCTCCCCGTCCCTCCGCCGGGACGGTGTCCCTGCCCGTCCGCAGCACCGTCACCTGCCTGGCCCTGGGCAGGGCAGGGACACAGCCGGGCTTGGCCGCGCACGGGGCACCGGGAGGGTCGCCGTGTCCCCCCGTGGGTCCCCCCGACGGGCCCGTGGGCAGGAGGGTGCCGTGCACGTAGCTCTCCCTGTGCACCGGCACCTCTCGGGGGGCACCCACGGGGCAGGGGGTGCTGTCACCGCCAGCCCCCGCCTTCCCCCTCTCGTCCTGCCGTCGGGGCTTCTGCGCCGGGGAGTACACCTGGGAGAAGATGGGGCCGTGCGCGCTGAAGTCCTTGAGGAGGCTGGCGGAGGACGAGTGCTCCCGGTGGGTCACAGCGGCGGGGCTGGACCCCGTTTTCTCCACGATCTCCTTCTCCCAGGCCTGCAGCAGGAGGGACACTCGGGAGGGGCTCCCGTCGCGCCCCCGCGAGTTCCCGGTGCTCTCCATCCGCCGAGACACCAGGGAAACCTTCTGGAAGCGGGACCTGCCCTCGGGCCCCGCGGCTCCCGCTCCCTGCTTCATGCTCAGCTCGGCGCTGGAGATGAAGCCCCTGGTCTTGGCGTGCCGGAACGGTGGATCCATGCCGGGCGGCCGGGCAGGGAATGCCGTGGCCCTGTAAGACCCCAAAAGGCAGGGCTCGGCCCCTGTGGCTGCCACGCTGGGGTTGGTGGAGCTGCAGGGAGAGAAGGAGACCCTGGAAGAGCTGAGCACAAAAACCCCGCGGGGACCTGCCCTGGACCCCAAAACAGAGCCTCAAACCCCACAGACTTCCCTCTGACCCTGCGGGACATGAGCACAGGAGGTGGCTTTGGGGCTTCTTGGGATGCTCATGTCATCCATCCTGGCACGTGCAGGGCACCGTGGGTCCCTGTGCCCGCCCGTGCCAACACTGCTGTGCCCAGCAGGGATGGTGGGAGCTCAGCAGAGCCCAGCACAGTGCAGGTGAGCGTGCAGGATGCAGCCAGGCCATGCCGTGCCCCGAGCTGTGCCGTGCCCCAAGCTGAGGGATGAGTCAGGCGGGCAGCGGGGCTGCGCCAAGTCAGCAAATGCACCAAACAAACAAGCCCAGAAAAAACAAGCCCAGAGAAGCTGCTCAGTGGAGCAAAGGGCCTGGCTGGGATCGAGACCAGGGATGGGGCAACAGCAGGATTTTCGGAGGGAGGTGGGGACCTGAGCAGCAGCATCCCTTGACCTTTCCCTGTGGCTATGTGGCAAAGGTGGGATGGCTCCATCCACCTCTGCAGCCCCGCTGGCAGGAGGGAATGAGCTGGGATGATCGCCCAGCACTCATCCCCTGATCTAAGCTGGTCCTCAGCACCCAGCTCCATGCCATGGTATGGCAGAGTGGGCATCACTGTGGTCCCTGGGGCACAGGGCAGGGGACAGGGACAATTGTGCAACCTCGGCTCAGGGGGATGCTGGCGGAGGAGGCGTCAATGTGCCATGGTTGCATCCCTGACCCAGAAGAGTTTTATTGCTGGGTTTGAGATTGGAAAGAAGCTGACGCAGCAGGTGCTGGGGAGGGAGCTGGAAGTGCACCCACATCCCAGCATCTCCCTATTAGGAGCTGTTTGGTGTCACCGCCCAGCTATGGGGACAGGGGCAGAGATGGGGCTTTGGGGTCAGCCCGAGGACAGGCTGAGATTGAGGTCTCCATCTGGGAATGGAGACACCTCCCTGCACAGCCCCAAGGGCTGGTTTCCCTGGGGAACACCTGGGGAGAGGGCCTCATCCTGCACCAGTCAGTTGGGATCCATCCAAGGATGGCAGGTTGGGTTTTCCCAGTCCCTAAGGGGTTTGGGGGGCCGGGGGCAGGCAGGGAAGCACCAGGTGCAGGCAGCTGCCTGCCCCTTCTGCCAGCCTGCCACGCGCCCTCCAGATCCTGCTCTCCCCGGCCTGGCAGGTCTTTCCAGTACAGATAGGAAGAGTTTGTGTCATTTTTCCGGAAGGTGATGAGACCTTGTCTGGGACAGCCAGCACTGCTCGAGGCTTGGACCAGCCTGGGAGGGGCTGCACATCTGTGTGGGCAAAGCCACAGCTGGATCCCCAGGGTCCCAGCTGGGTCCTCGGGGTCACAGCTGGATCTCCAGGGTCATGGCATTCACCAGTGGAAGAGGGACAGGTGCACTGGCAGTGAAAGGGCACAGCTGCCATGCCCGTGGCCCTGGGATGACACCAGGACAGGGGCACCACCTCCATGCAGCACCAGGGTGCTGGGGGGAGGCAGGAGCTGCTGACTCAGCATCCTGACTCTTACCTGGAGCTGGATTTCCAGAGATTTCCAGGTCTGTCTTTCCCAAGATCTCCAGGTCTGCCTTTCCCATCCCATCCCTGCAGCTGAATCTGGCACCCGGTGTCACCCTGGGCCACCCCATGCCCCTCCTCTGCCCCAATAAAATAATTCCTGCTGCAGTGATGGGTCAAGGACACAGGCACGTGAGGACACGAGGGCAGAAGGACAGGAAGACAAGACCCTGCAGCTTCCCAGCTGGTCCTGCTGGTCATCCCAGCCCGCCCAGACATGCCACACTGGATCCAGTGGTGTTGCCACACCGGGGCACTTGGCGTAGCTAATTAATCCCCCCTGGCCAAGCCAAGCCAACCTGCTGAGCTCGTTTACTGTCTCCCACCACCTCAAAGGGTCTCCCAGCACCCATCCCAGCCCTCCCAGCACCCAGGTCAAAGGCACGAGGTGCTGGTTAATATTCAGAAGAGACGGGGGGGCTGAGGGCAGCGGCTGCGGCTGCCTTTGAGCCGGTGACCAGGGATTAAGCCGAGCCTCCGGCCACGTTGGGCTGAGCCCTGTCACCGCGGGGTGAGAGCGGACCTGCCGCCTTCAGGAAAGGCAGGGATATGGGCTGGGTGGCTGCTGCACGGGCTGAGGTTCACGGGGAGGGCAAGGGAATCACCGTCTCCCCTCGCCGCCCCTGCCTCCCCCTGCTGAGCCCTGTCACAGGCAGCCAGGTGCCACACGGAGGAGGGGGACAGGGGTGGCAGGGGAGCCCCGCTGTCCCCTCAGGTCAGGTCGTGAGGCCACCAGAGGTGGAGGAGCTCCGGCTCACTCCGGTGGCTCTGGGGATGCACTTTGGTGGCAGGAGCAGGATTATAACCCCTCCTGTTAGACTCAAATTCAGGGACTAAAGGAGAGAGGGGCCGAGCTGGTCTCAGCACCCCCTTCCCGGCCCCATTCCCCCTCCCTGGCCAGTGCTGATCCCGGGGGAGAAGGGACCCATCCCATCACCTGCCAAGCCGGGGCACAGGTAGGTCCAAGCAGCGGGCAGCGCCTGTGGTTGGCAGCGGGACGGGAGCACCGGTGCCCTCCTCTCCCAGCACCACGGAACCCCCTCCCTGCCCTCTCCCATGCAAATGGGGCCAGCCCAGGCAGCACCTGTGCCCGAGGGTCCCCCATCCTGCCCCTCCATGTACCTGCCGGCCGAGGGTCCCGCCGTGCCGGCCGGGGGTGACCGGGGTGCTGTGCCGTGCCGTGCCGTGCCGAGCGGGCTCGGGGTGCTGCTCCCTGCACACCACACAGCTGGGCGGACCGGCAGAGTCACCCTGAGCACCCAGCCCTGAGCACCCAGCCCTGGCGCAGCGGAGGTTTGGCATTCCTCAGGTGCTGACAGCCGGGGAGCCGGTCAGGCTGGTTCCCAGCACCCAGCTCCTCTGTTTCCTCCGACTCAGCAGCGCCGGGAGGGAGCCCAGCCAGCCTGGGTGGCTCCGGGCCCCCCGGACCCCTGTCCCGCCACCCACCCATTGGGGAAGGGCGATGGTGCCTCAGAGGGGACCTCAGTGACCCGCTTTGTCACCGCATCTCCAGCCCTCACGGTGTCCCCACCATCGCTAGGGCCGTGGGGCTGGCAGGGTCCCAACACGCTGTGATGAGGGACTGGGGCTCCCCAGGGCTGTGATTACACCCAGGTTAATCGTGGGGGTCCCACACGGAGCCCCCAGCACTGCAGTACGTTCCTTGGGGGTTCCTAATGCGGGGAAGTCTCCCAGGTCTCAGAGAGCTGGGGCTCTCGAGGGGCTTCACGCTGGCTTGGGGTTGGAGAGGAGGTCACAGTAGCCCTGGGCCACCACAGGAGACCGGACCCCGGGGCGCAGAGCCCTGTCCCGGCAGGGCTGGGAGCGCAGCAGAGCCGACACCCGCCCTGTATCCTCGCCCTGCCCTCCCGCTCCTCCCCAGCCCCGCGGGGACCCGCTGCGGTGCCAGCCTCGCCCCGGGGCCACCACTCCCTCCTGCTGGCCCAGCCCAGGAGCCTCCCTGGCCACCGCCAGCCAGGCGCAGGTGGCCACAGCTCAGCTCCGCTTGGGGCTCCCGGGGCCACCCAGCTGTGGGTGCCACCCCTCAGGTGCTGGGGGAACTGGGGCAGAACTGAGCTCCCTCCGCTGGGTTTTGGCAGAGCCCTGGCCCCCTCCAGTGCCCTTCGCGGGGACCCCGAGGGTGGCTGAGCACCCGTGTGGGCACTGAGTGCCCATTCTCGTGGCTCCAACACAGGAGCAGGATCTGGCCCCTCCATCCCCCCAGCGCTATGGGCTCCAGTGAGGGGCAGGGATGGGGGTCCCGGCAGCCTCAGGACCAGCTGCAGTGTGTTAGTGTGTGTGTGTAAGTGTGTGTTTAGCATGTACAAGCATGTGCAAGCATGTGTACGTGCCAAACCAGCCGAGCCAGCTGGCTGCGGGGAGCGGGAGCTCCCTTCCACATCCCCTTGCACCACAGGGGAGGGTTTAGTCAGCGCTGGGGAGAGTCCCCCCCGGAGCAAACCAGTTCCCCAGGCACTGGGGCAACTGGAGGGACACTGAGGCGAGCCTGGGCCTTGAGTCACTGTGTGCAAAGGGAGGGACACGGGACGGGGCACGCTGAGGAGGGGCACGGGCTCAGCTGCGGCACCGGGGGGAATTGGGGGGAGAAAACAGGGCCGGGGGAGCCCCACAGCACCCCGAGCACTCCCGGGGGCTGCAGGGGGGTCCTGCTGTCACCCTCCTTCCAGGCAGGGGGAAATGAGAAGGTAGCAGTGGGAAGGGGAAGAGGAAGGGGAAAGGGAAACAAAAAGGGAAAGGGAAGAAGGGAAAGGAAAAGGAAAAGGGCACCACCATGGGCTGTATTGCCTACAGGCAGAGCATCTTCCCCTGGGTGAACACTGGGTGCCTGTACCCCATTTCCAGGGAACAAGCACCCCAAAGGTGCTGCTCTGGCCACACCTGCAATGAGTTTCCAGGTCTCAGCGCTGGAAGGGGCTGTGGCAGTGTTGGCCACAGCTGCTGGTGTTGGAAGGTGATGGGCTGTGGATGTGCCAGCCAGCTCGACTTCACTGGGGTCACCCTGCCCGGGACTTCGGGTGAGGGTGTCTCAAGAACCCTGAGGAGCAGTGAGAGGAGAAAGCTGCAGGACAGGCCAATGCTTTGGGAGGTGAGAACCAGCCCCGGCAGGAAAGGCTCTGTCTCCCCTCAGCATCCTGCTGTGCCTCCCCCTCCCCAGATCCCCCAGCACAATTTTCTCCCCCACTGCCTGGTTTTACTGTCGGGGAGAGCAAGGCTTGAACTGGGTTGGGGGGATTTAGGGGCCGTGGACAAGCTGGTCTGTGAGGGTCTGCTGCCTTGGGGGAATATCTTTCAGCCATCGATTCCCCTTTATCAGGGAGCAGGAATATGTATGGGCTGAAATCCTGATCAATCCCTGCTCTGCAGCTGATCAATCAGCTGCTGCCCAAGGGCTTTTACCGAAGGGAGCTGCTGAATTTGGGCACAACCCATTGCTCCAGGCCAGGGGACAGGATTGTCTCTACCCACCTTTCCCCCCTCTTGCCTTATGGAAAGGCAGGAATAATGGGGGGAGCCTGGCACCAGGCAGGACCCCACAGGGCACCCCTCAGGCACACTCCTCACCCTTCCCTTGCCAGGTGTAAATGCCCTGGTGACCCCCATTTGGGATGGCAGCAGGATGGCCACGCTCCATCCCCACTGTGGGGAGCCCAGTGCCCCCAGTCCAGAGCTGTGGGGCACACATCAACACCCTGCAGCCAGAAAGCAGCCAGAGGAGTGTTTTTGGGTTGTTGGGAAGGTGGTACCTGGTTAGGGCATCCTTGGGAACACACATGTATCACTGTAACCCCAGTCCCGTGTTCCCAGTGCTGGGAGGTATCGGAGCATCCCTCAATCCCAGCCAGGTTTGTTAGAGGCACGGGGTGAGTGGGGGGCTGGGGGGGCCAGTGGGGGAAAGAGCAGCACTGTGGCCTCCATTATTGATTGCTTCATAGCCAAAGGTCATCAGCCAGCGTGGAAGGATGGGGAGGAGGGAGGTGGGTGGCACTGGGATGTGAGAGGCTCACTGGGGCTGTGCCATGGGGGGCAAGTGCCAGCCTTAGGGAGTGTGGAGTGCCTGGCATGGGGTCCCATTGCACAGGCACCCAGCAGTCACATCCCACTCATGCCTCAGTTTCCCCACCAGCAGATGGGCTGGCAGAGCTGGGTGGTTGTCACCAGTGCCCTGGGCTGGGTGGGTGGGGAAGGAGGCACTGTGGGATCTGGGGAGGAGTCTGTGCCCATGGGAGGGAGGAGGAGGTGGGCTCAGTGGGGTTTGGAGAAGGTCTGTGTGCCTGTGTGCAATCAGGAGGGTTGTACCTCTGGCATGGGCAGGGAGTGGGATCAGTTTTCCCTGGCAGGGGCTTGGAGGTTGCTTTTGAGCTGGGTGACATCTTTCCAAGTGGGCAAGTGGTGACAGTGACTGTGCTGGGAGATAACGCTGGAGCCTCAGCCCTGATAACATCATTTTCCATAGCCCTTCAGCCCCCCAGGACCCCCCATGGGCTTCGCAGCACCACATGGACACCAATCCCCACCTCTGCCGAAGCTGTGACTCACGGGTCTGGGCTCTGCACAGCCCTGGGGCCTCATCCTGCCGGGCTCAGGGCTGGATGGAGCCAGGCAGCCCCCGGGCAGCTCCTGGTGCCAGACCACGGGCAGCACCGCCGGCGCTGGGCTCCACAGAGCACTGCCCTCGCCCCAGCCGTGCCGAGGGGGAAGATTTACAGGCTGTCAGAGCTGGGGCCAGAGGTCAGCAGGGGTCAGAAAGTCCATTTCAGTGAGGTCACTGTCCACTTCTTTCAATCTAATGAAGCCATTATTTGTGAAAGCGGCCGCTTTGCCGGCTATTCCCTTGAAGCCGAGCAGGGCACAGCGACCAGCTCTGAAAGAACAGGAAGGAGTCCCCTTCCCTTTCGCATTTGCCATTCAACAGGCCCCCAAAACAAATACACCACACACAGAAATATGACGTGGGGCCGGTGCTGCTGCTGGGCTGTGTCACCAGGGCTGGCCGAGATGAGGTTGGGATGTAAAGGGATGCTGCCTGGAAGTGCCACGATCAGGGATGTGTCACATGGGTGGAAAGTCACTGAGGATGGGTAGAAATTGGGGGATGCTGAGGAAGCCGCTGCTGCATTTAAATAATTACAGGAAAATGTGGATCCATCAGGAAGGGGCTGGAGGGGGAAGCTGGTGAAGAGTAGGGGGTTATTTTCTGAAGGATTTGGTCTGGAGAAAGCAAGGGCTCATTTCTCACCACGTCATTCCCCCATACCCTCACACATCTGCTTGGGAGCAAAACATGCAGGAAACTGGCTGTGCCTTCCCCAAGCCCCAGGCAAAAGGGGGAAAGTGAGGAAGGAGCTAGGATGGAAGGAGGGATGAGCTGAGGAGGATGGAGCCGTATGGAGGTGTCTCTGGCAGGTCTTGGGTTATTTTTTCTCTCTTGCCCCAATTATCCCACAAGGGAGAGGAAAATGAGAACAAACACAACCTGTGGACCCGGTCCTTGCTGCCAGGAGAGGGGGCCAGATGCATCCCGTCTCCCGCAGACACTGGGAAGCTCCACGATTCTGGATCCCCACCAGGGACAGCTGTGGGTGCGGGCAGGTAGAGATGGAATGTAAATGTGAGCAGCAAGTGTGATCAGGCACCGTGGTTTTCCTCTTGCTAAGACCGTCACCAGCCTTGTCCCCTCCACCAGCTCCGTCCCAGGCAGGGAACTCTGCAGGGAGCTCTGGTCGGGGGTGGGAGTGGGAATCCCACTGGAAGGACTGGTCAGACTGTTCTGCTGCTCATTGGCTTTGCAGACTCAACTCAAGACTGATGTTAAGAATAAGAGCAGTGGAATTTCTTCCCCAGTCCAGTCTATCCCCATTAAAACTGGTGTAAAGATGGGATGACACCTGTGAGCACCACATGTGGGTGGGTCATGGCATCCCCCACTCCACCCGTGTCCCGTGGGACCCTGATTCACTTGTGCTGCGCGAGCTGGCAGAGCCCTGACGGGCTGGGGAGCTCCCAAAAGTGAAACAACATCCTCGTCCAGCACCTCCTCCTCCTCCTCCTCCTGCTTTGCCGTCACGCCAGACCCACGGGTGGGAGTCCAGCTCGGCTCTGCGGGGAAGGGGCAACGTGGAGTGCCCGGGTGTGCGGAGCAGGAGAAGGAAGAGGAGGAAGGGCAGGGGGAGGAGGAGGANTTCACCGGCACCACCGGCCCTGCCCGGGGTTCCCCCCCCCACCCGGAGGTGACACCGCGGTCCCCGCCGTGCCCAGTGACCGCACAGTGACACCCCTCCCTCCGCGATGCCCCGGGCAATGACACCACGCAGGACTCGCCCCGCGTGGGGCAGCCGCGGTGGGCGCAAACATCCCCCCCAGCCAATCTGTTCCCTGGGGAGGGGGCACCGTGGGCTGGCCGCGATTTGGGNCGGCCGGTTCAGCACCACGGCCAGCGCCGGCGGCCCCGCGGGCAGCAGAGCCCCTCGCGGGGGTTCCCCACGCGGGATTTTCACCGGCACCACCGGCCCTGCCCGGGGTTCCCCCCCACACCCGGAGGTGACACCGCGGTCCCCGCCGTGCCCAGTGACCGCACAGTGACACCCCTCCCTCCGCGATGCCCCGGGCAATGACACCACGCAGGACTCGCCCCGCGTGGGGCAGCCGCGGTGGGCGCAAACATCCCCCCCAGCCAATCTGTTCCCTGGGGAGGGGGCACCGTGGGCTGGCCGCGATTTGGGGGCGGCGCGGGGGGACCCCCGGGCAGAGCGCCGGGAGGGGCGGCGGGCGGCGCTGTCCCCCCACGGCCGGGGCATTGTCCGCCGCCGGAAATGCAGCCGCTGGTCACTCACTCGCCCTTTGTCCCCGCCCGGCCCGGGGGGCGACGGGACCCCCGCCCCCGGCACCGCCTCGGCACCGCTCCCCGCCGCCGGTGCCGCCGGGACGGGGCGAGGCGCGGCCGCGGGTGTCGAGCATCCCCCGAGGGGTCGCACGGTACCCGCGGGTTACACGCCCCACTCGCGGGACACGGGATGGGGCTGGGGGGGCAGGAAGACCCCACTGCCCTAGAAAACCGCCCCCCACACCCCAGCGCATCATCCCGTCCCACCGGGTCGCGGCACGCAGGTGGCTCCACTCGTGGGGAGGGGGCGCGGAGAAGCGGCGTGGAAATTCCCCCCACCCCCAGTCCTCGGTGGTCCCACCTCCTGTCCATCCCGCCCCCCACCCCGGGGGTCACCTCGTCCCTTGACAGGTGGCCTCGCCCCTAAGTGCCCTAAGTGGGGGGGGTCAACCCACACAACCCTCCCCTCTCCAAANGGCGCGGGGGGACCCCCGGGCAGAGCGCCGGGAGGGGCGGCGGGCGGCGCTGTCCCCCCACGGCCGGGGCATTGTCCGCCGCCGGAAATGCAGCCGCTGGTCACTCACTCGCCCTTTGTCCCCGCCCGNCCCCCCCTCTCCAAATCCCTCCCGGAATGTGTCGCTATTACAGGGGGGGAGAAGGGAGTTAATTAGGATCACGTGGGGACGGGATGGCGGAGCAGGGCCCGGCGCCCCCCGGCCCCGCGGGTGGGTCCTGGGGGGGGGGCGGGGGCTGCTATTGTCTGCGAGAATTTGGGAGCCTTTGAAAAAACCCTCCCGCTCCCTCCCACCCCTATTGTTGGAGTGAAGATGGAGTCAAACCTCTCCCGGCTCCCTCCCGGCAGGGTCTAAGCTGGTTTTTTTTGTTGGGTTTTTTTTCCTTTCCTCTTTTTTTTTTTTTCCTTTTTTTTTGGCTGGGCTGATACCCTCAAAGCTGGCCGAGGAGGAGGAGGGAGGAGGCGGTAACAGCCACAACTCGGAATTTGCAAGCGAGTGTCGGGATGGGGTCTGTTTCCAACCAGCAGTTTGCAGGTTAAGTTATATTATTGTCGGAGCCCGCCTCGGCTCCGTGATTATTAATAACGATGGCAGAGCCCGGCCGGGGGGCGCAGGGACCCCCCCGACCCCGGCCCACCCAGCCCCGCTGCGCCCCAGCAGCGCGGCCGGGGCCGCCGGGGCCCCTCTCCCCCTCGCAGCCCTGGGGGGGGATATATCTTTTCTTTTTTCATCCCCCCCTGCAGCCCCAGGATGATCCCAAGAGTTTGGGGCCGGTGGTGGCTGCTGGGGGTGTTTGGGAGCAGGGGGGGTCCGAGCAGCGAGGGGATGCTGAGCGTAGGGGAGAGTTTCTCCAGCGTGGCTTGCTGAGGGCAGGGGGGCTGTGGGTTGGTATTTTGAGGGAGTTTTTTCCTTTTTTTTTTTTTATACTTTGTTTTTTCGTTTTTGAAGATTTTTTTTCCAAAAATTCGGCTTTTTTTTTTGGTTTGTTTGGGGATTTTTGGGGGGGAGTTGAGATTTTATTTTATTTTTTTTTCGTTTTTAACATTTTTGAGGAGAGAACGGATTTAAGGCCCCAAACCCACGCAGCGCTCGGGTCGCGCTGGCAGAGCTGCCTTCATTTCCCCCGGCTCCTGGGGTGATCCCCACGCACACGTGGATGCAGAGCTCACCGCTCTGATGGGTTTTTTGGGGGGGGATTGGAATTTCTTTTGCCTTTTCCAGCCTGGGGAACCCGAGCACGATTTGAGGCTCCTGCTGGGGGCTGCCAGGCTGGATATCCGAGCTGGCTGGGCCGGGGGGGACCCTCAGCTCCCCCAGCCCCGCGGCTCAGCCGTTCCGTGGGTCTCTCGCCAGGTGCGAAGCCGGGCGAGGAGCCGGCCGGAGACTCTCCCAAGCCCGAGAACGAATCGCAGCCCCTGCACGGCTCCGGCATCTGTAAGTGGTTCAATGTCCGCATGGGCTTCGGCTTCCTCTCCATGACCGCCAAGGGCGGCGCGACCCTGGACTCCCCCGTCGATGTCTTCGTGCACCAGGTACGGGGCCGCATCCCGCGTGGGGTCCCGGGGAAGGGCAGGGGGTGCAGCCCCCGCCAGCCTGCGGAGGATGCGGGGTGGGATGGGGACCCCCCGCCGCCCCCAGCCCAGGCCGTGGCTCCCCCCGTGCCAGCCCGGGACGGGTTTCCCCGGAGCCAGGAGGGTGGAAGGGCAGGCACGGCCGCAGCCCGGGGCTCGTCTCCGGGGACTGGCCCTGTAAGCTGATCCCGAGCGATTTCATTTTCCCATCGTTGTTGCCTGAGGAGCCCCTCGGGGCCGGAGCCAGGGGAGCAGGTGCCCGTGGCGGAGCGGGGGACGCTGCTCATCCCGTGGAAGGACACGGGGACGAAGCGGGTTTTCCCCCGGTACAGGAGCCCCGAGCCTGGCAGGGATGCGGGACTGGGCTTTCCCCCGTTGGGGTTCGTCCCTGGGAAGGGGAATCTCTGCCCGTGCCCCTTGTCCCGCTCGCGGGGTCGCGTATGTGTCCCTATGGATCCTGTACCATAGTGACAGTGTCGTGTCCGGATTTGACCCTGCTGTGAGGGGAAGGCCCACGCGTGTCGGTGACGCTGTGCCGAGGGAAATAGTGGATTCGGGGCCGCTCACGGAGGATGATCCGCCGGGACACCCCGCGCAGGGACCGGGGAAGGGTCTGGAGATGGTGCCCAAACCGGGGCCAGGGCTGGGAGGGAGCTGTGGGGATCAGAACCGGCTCGTGTGGCCGGGGGTCTGTGGGGTCAGCGTGGCCCCTCGTCCCGGGAGAGAAGCTGCAGTGGGGCTGGGGAGCAGAGTGAGCACGAGTGAAGCGGGGACGGGTGTTTTTTGGAGCAAACACGGGTGGGTTTGTGCGTACAGCTGGGAGCAGCACGATGGGGCTGGCACTGGAGAACCCCTGGAGCAGCCGTTTCCACGGGCCCAAATCGCCTCAAATTGGATCCACCCTGTGGTCTGGGCATGCAGGACTGAGCCCATGGGCTGTGAGGAGCTCCTGGGGGTCTGTCAGCCCCTGCCCACGAGTGGATGCTCTAGGGCAGGACTACAGCGACTTGGCAAGGGAATGATTATCAAGGGAGATGCAAATCCCTTCTCCCCTTAGGTGTAGCGTGGGTAAAGTGCCTTGGTAGGAGTTACTATCCCAAACCAGGACACAGATGGTTTTGGAGTCGAGGGCTCCAAATCGGCCAGGGAAAACCAGATCCTGGTGCTCTCCAGTGAGCAAATGGGTCTTTGCATCTCAATGTAGCACAGCAGGGACCCAGAGCCCCTGGGGAGAAGCCTCCCGCCCTTCTCCTGGGGGTTTATTGCCCCTAGACAGTCTGGTTTCCTGATTGCTCTTGCTCACATTCCTGCAGGAAAAGAGAATTAACTGGGGTGTCTCTGTCGGGACCATCCCACTGCCCGGGAAGAGCTACAGCCTCCCGGTGCCCCCCATTTTCCAGGGCAGGGTGTGTGGTATTTGAGAAATACAAGGAACATTGGGGAAAAGCGGGTTATTTTGGGTAGCAGAGGGTGTGGGAGGTTCCCCTGCCGCAGTGAAGGGCAGGGTGGTCCCAGCGTGGGGCTTTGCACCACCAGAATTAGGGCAGCTTTGGGCTGATCTTTCCCCTCCTGGTTGGGCTTCACCTCCTGCCCCGTTTGCTGGTGGCACAAACTCGCTGAAGGCACAAAGTTGCTGCTCTCCCGCTGTGAAACAGCCAGAGCTGATGCCGGCGGCTCATCCCACTGCTGAGCATCCCTGGCTCAACGCTGGCCCCTCCTTGGAGAGGCACCAAACTCACGCTGCCACCCCGGCCTCGCTGCTTTTGGGTGGCTCGCAGGGAATCGGGCCCTTCTGCCGATGCTCTCCCCATCCCAGCATCCTGGGGATTCCCGGGAGCCGGTGTCGGCTCCACTCCACGGGGAGGGAGTCAGGAGTGGGAGGGCAAAAGCCAGGATCAGCCACAGGGGACAACACTCCGGGCTTGGGTACCCCAAACCAGCTTTTGGGGCTTAAAACCCCAGAGCCCCCAAAACCCCGCTCCTGCCCCTCTTCATTTACATATGTGAATGATGACCCACAGGAAGTAATTGTGGGAGAAAGAAGGGAATTGGCCTCTTTAGATCTATTAAATCACTTTATTACAGGAACCAGGTCTGAATGGCCCCTCTCTGCAGGGAGCGCGTCTCCATCTCCCTCTGCCTTTATCTGATCACAAAGAGATTAAAATCTCGGCAGGACAGGAGACTAACAGGGCTCCTTGGGGCTGCCTTTCCCTCTCATTGTGAGCTAAAAATGAGGCATTTGGGTTCAAATGCCTCCCCTGGACACTGGAGATGGATTCATTTGGGGGCTGTGAGGACACAGAGGGGATAAAGCACAGGGGAGCAGGGCAGGTCGTCCCGGGGAGGTGAAGGGCTGAGCAGCACCCGTGAAGGGGTTGGGGATCTTGAGGTGGTAGAAATTAGGCTGGTGATTGTGAAGACCCTAAAGCTGCAGTGATCTCCTTGGGATGCAGCTCCTGAGCTTTGGGCATCACTTAGAGGAGTGAGGGGCTGCCAGGGAAAGCAATCTGGAAAGAGGGAGAGGAAAAATAGGGGCACCCTGTGGCCCCAAGGCTTGCTGCTGCTGCTGGTTGGAGCTGGAGGAGTGAACACAGACCTGCAGGGTTGAGATTTGGGGATGGGGCCTGGCAGAAAGGAGAAGGGGCTGTCCAGTCCCTGGGAATCCCTGCTCTCCACAGCCTGGCTTTGTGTCTCCGAGCATTTCTCCAAGCCAGCAGGTCTAAGTCCTTGATTAAGGTGGTTGGTTGGGGTTTGTGGTTTCTCCTCATGGTTTTAGAAAGAAGAGCTGCTGGGCAGTTTTGGGACTCTGTGGCTGCCGTGGGTCACTGGTATCTCTGTGACATGGTCCTGTGTGTCCTTGCAGGGACAGAAGGCTGTGCCCATGGTTAGACCTGCTGGGGCTGGGTTGTGGCACTCCTGCCCTGTCTGAGTGTCCAGGGCAGCACGGGATTAGCTGGGCACATCCCAGCACAGGAGGGGCTTCAGTCCCCCTGTGATCCCCTGGGTGCTGCTGTCCCTGGGAGCCTTGTGGGGGTCCAGGCTGGTGGAGGGGGCTCCATCCCCCTTTGGCCAGCCAGGGGTGGGATGGCAGCTCCTTGGACGTGGATTTTGGATTTTGGCTGAGCGGGTTGGGGTTGTGGCCCACCTGTGTTCCTGCCATTGGCCTGCGCGTGGCCACGATAATAATAATAATAATAATCACCCACGTGTGCGTGACGTGAGGTCTTTAAAAAAAAATGCACGTGTTTGGAGGCAGCTCCAGCCCTGAGTGCACAGGAGAGCAAAGGCAGGGGAGCAAGGGACAGTTTCTCTGTCAGGGAGCAGAGTCCTCCGGGGTTCCTTGCTGCCTTCCCTGGTCTGGGGAGTGGGGTAGGACCCTACAAAGGGGGGTTTGGTTTGTGCAGAGCTGAGGAGGCAGCAAAAGGAAGGAGGAACCTTTGAGTTGGAGGGTGCATGGGGCCTGTGATGCTCTCAGAGGCACAGGACGTGTAATATCTCACTTTTCCTGCTTTCTCATGTGCATCGCTGCCGTGTTTGCTCTGCAGGACCAGGGACACCCACAGCACTGGGTGGGCACCCCGGGGCACTAGCGTGGGTGGCTGCAAAACCGGGGGCACCAGGGTTACACATGTCCCTGGGGAAGAGATCATGGAATCACAGGGTAGTTTGGGTTGGAAGGGACCTTTTAAGGTCATTTAGTCCAACCCCCCTGCAATGAGCAGGAAAACTCCCCCCCAGAGATTCCCCTGGGGCAGAAATGCTCGTTGGAATCTCTGCTTTTAAGGGGGAGAGGGATAGGAGCAATTTCTTTTTGTTTTTATTTTATTTCGTGGGATATTTTTTAAAACAACCGCTGGAATAAAACAGTATTGCATCTCTTGTGCGCCACATCCTGAGGGAAATAGTGAAAGAGAGCTGCTTTATTCCACCCCTGAAACTCCCTCAAGACGCTCACACACACACACACACAAAAAAAAAAAAAAAAGCCTCCTGTCTCTGTCTAAAGATTAACTGATGGCCGCAGGCACATCCCTTCCCCCAGCTCCCCCTCCCTGCCCCAGGGAGAGAAAACACCCTGGAATGGTCTCCTAGATAATATGGCCCAAATGAATGGGATTGCTCCCGGGATGGAGCGGGGATGGAGCCGGGGAGGGCTGGAATGGAGCTGGGGAGGGCTGGGACGGAGCTGCTGCCTCGGCGAGCCCCTGTTCCTGCCGCTCCCGGGTCCAGCTCCGACCTTTCCTTTTCCCTATTTACTTGCTCCTAAGAATAAGCGGAATGAAGCTGAAATCGCCATGGGAAGATGTGCCGCTACTCCCGGCCGTGTTCCTGCTTTAATACGGGAGCACAAAATTAATACACAGACGCTGATCCCAATTAGCTGCCCCTGGGAAGTGCGGGAGGGTTTTGGTGGGGAAAAATACAACCAAAGGAGCTAAAAGGATTTAGGACAGGAAACTGATAGATTAAACTCTGTGGTAGATGGGATTTTTTTGTGTGTTTGGTTGGTTGAGGTATTTTTTTCCCAAAACTGGTACCTAGAGTTTAATTTTACTGGCTTATGGTGGAAAATCAAGAGCAAACATAGTTACTTTGGCAGGAAAATGGCTTTATTTTGATTTTACTTCAACTGGGGAAAAAAGCCCTCGGGGTTATTGCACCAGAGAGACACTGAAAAGCCTTGCTAATGTTTTGTTAAATGCCCCGTGCCCTCCCCGAGGGGTCCCACAGCCATCTCCCTCTTTATCTCTGCCCCAAGCCCCCCGAGCTGGGACAGGACCCCCTTTCCCACTGGCTGCTTGCACGGGGGTCTGAACTGCAGGAGGGGACCAGGGGCAATGCCTGCCCCAAGCCCTACACTCCTGAGCCCCAAACCAGTAGCAGTGCAGTCCCTGGAGCTTCTGGCACTGGGAAAAGATTTGCTGTGTGATGTGGGGACAAGGAAAGGCTTTGCTCAGGGGCAGATCCCGATATAGGCTATGAAGGCAAAGAAGTATTTCCCTGCTGGCCTTGATGCAGCACGGAGAGGGTTTGGATCACTGGTCCCTGTTGGCTGAGCCCAACCCTGCCAAAATCTGCTTTGGGGACTGTTTGCCATCGAGCAGTGCCTGGCTGAGGGGAGACCTGCTGCTGCAGCCCATGGGATTGACATGGCATCCTCCAGTGGCAACAGGACCCAAAACTGGGCAAGTGTTAGCCCCCTGCACCCAGGAGCTGAGGATGGGGCTGCTTTCCACTGGCTGTGCCAAACCTGAGCCCCTTGGGGCTGGGGCTGCTCCCCCAGGGATGTGCTTCTCTGGGATGGGTCCTCGGGGCTCATCGTGGGGTGGAGGTGACATGGAGGGCTCTGGGGGCTCCCCTGGCCCCCCATCCAGGTTGGCTGATGACTCAAAGGCAGCAGCACAGGGATGGTTTGAGGAAAACAAGAGATCTGAGGGGATGGGGACAGAGGGGTGCAGGGGATGGTGGGGCAGCACAGTGGCTGTGGGTGCCAGCTGAGAGCTCACCACTGACAGGGCACCCCCAGTGACAGGGGCACAGTCCCCCTGGGGGCTCAGCAATCCCTGGGCCCTTTTTCCTGCCCCTCCTCTGCAGAGTGGGAGAAACTGAGGCATTTGTATTGGCTGCAGTGGGATTGGGCTCCCCAAAATGCTCTGGGCAGGGCTCAGACGTGCCCCTGGCACAGCTTGGCACAGCCACTCTTGTCCCAGCATCCCAACCCGGCTCGTTTTCCAAGGGATTCCAGTTTAAAGGTTGCTGGAGAGACGAGGTGCAGCGGCCGCTCCGCCCCAGGCCCCGCTGGACACAAAGATGGTTTGATTGAGTGGCCAGGGCTGGCTGGGAATAAACGTCCCCTTGTGTCACTCTGGGGAGGCCGCGGGGACAATGGTGACCCCGGGGCCGGCCGAGCCCCTCCGGAGCCCGGCAGGGTGGGGGTGAACCAGAGCTTGGCAGTTTGGGGGGCAGTGGCTGGATTTGGGGTGCTCCGTGAGGTCACCCCTTCCCACAGGGCTAAAGGTGGGGTCTGGTGTGAGGGATTTGATGAGCGGAGGAGGAGGAGGGATGAAGGCACCCACGTGCAGGGCAGGGGACAGGGTGAGGGTGGGGGACACCCAGTGCCATGGGGGCGGTGGGCACTGCTCACGTGCTGTGTCTTTGTCTGCTGTAAATAACCGTGGGGCTGTGGGATGGGGTGGAAAATCATGGGTGGAAAAGGATGCTTTGGATGGAAAAGGATGTTTTGGGTGGATCTTTGGGTGGCAAAGCACGCTGTGGTGCCCGGGGAGGGGGTGCCCAGTGGAGGTGACTGGGTGAAGCTGCACCAGCTCTGCCTCCGTTCCTTGTCCCGCTGCTTAACCCTAATGATGACAGGGACATCCTGGCACCAGGCTGTACTTCACAACAGTTGGGTTGGCAGTGCTTTGTGATCCCGGGGTCACCCTACACCCCTCCTACCACAACCATCTCCCCGGGCTGACCCCACAGCTCCTGCAGGGGACCCAGACCCCAAAGCCAAGCAGCTGATGGTTGAGCCCCGCTTCTCCCGCAGCTGGATTCAGGGCTGATGTGCAGAGGGGCTGGAGGGGGTCAGAGGGGCCGCGGCCATGCCGACCACCCTTCCTCCCCCCGCCGGAGCCTGGAACTCCTGGAATTTGGGCAGCGGGAGCGCGGCCGCCGCCGGCCCTTTGTTCTCGCTGGCCGGTGGCTCCCGGCCCTCGCCCTCCCCTGCGCTGCCCCCATCCCCAGCATCCCCGGCTCGCTCCAATCCCCCCCTTCCTCTCTTTATTTTTTGGGGGGGGGGGTGTGGGTGTGTGGAGGCCTGGGAAGGCTCCGGCTTTGTGTGTGGTGTGGGACAGGGGCTCTGGGCCCCTTCCTTTCAGATGCAGGAGGTATGCAGCTAATTCAATGGGCTGCAGTTTGATTACCTATCTGATAACAGAGGAATGCCAGCAATGTGTGTGTTTTGGGAAGGGGGCAGGGGGGATGCGCAGGGACCACCAGCCACTCTGCAGCTCACATCAAAAGGCTGCGGCAGGGGGGGAGAGCTGGGGCGCCCCAGCCTCTGTCCCCCCTTCCCTGGGGAGAGGGCGTTTCCTTTGGCCTTTTGGCAGAGGGGGCTGGGGGGGTGGATGGGTGGTTGTCATCCCCACCCGCTCCTGGAAAATAAATCGCTTCCCCATCACGTTGCAGCAGCTTCTGCCCCCAGCCCTCCTCTCCCTCGAAAGGGATGGGCACAGCTGGACCCTGGCACCGGGGTGATGGTGCCCAAGGTGTGGGCACAGCTGGGAGGGGGGCCCAGTCTCTGTGCCGGGGTCCCCCCTGCCACGGCTCAGCTTTGTCCCGAGCGCCTGGGAGTTTTCATCCCTGCAGTGTAAACACAGCTGGGCCAGCTGGGGCTGTAAACACCCCGAAAGGAGCCACAGGAGGTGGCTGGTCCTGTCCCCCGGCCTCCAGGGCTGCCTCCTGTGCCAGGCAGTGATGCTCAGCCCCTCTTTGTTCCCAAAACCCCACGGCTGCTGCTGGAGTGGGGAAAATTCCCCATTTGTGGTAGCTCCTGTCACCCAAAATACCCTACGCACTGGGGATGGGACAGGGCAGGGTAGGTGGCTGACCCCAAGGTGCTGAGGAGCCTCCTGTGATGTGCTGGCTGGGGCTTTGGGCAAAGGGCTCCTGCTTGGGGGATGCTCAGCACCCTCCTGGTGATGCTCAGCACTGGGAGAGCTGGGTTGGGGTTGGGGAGCAGTGTTTGGATGCCCCACTGAGCGTGGTAGGTGGTGCTGGGTGGGCAGAGGTGGCTGTGAGAGCCTGTCATGTCACTGTTATCATTGGGGACCTCATAGCTTAGGGTATGGGTCTCCCTTTTGGGAGCAGGAGCACGTCAGGGAGCAAAGGATGATCCCTTCTGGCCTGCTCTGGATTCCATCCCAGCAGGCAAAGGGATCCAGGGGATGTGGGTGACTTGGCCCAGCCTGTGGGGCTGTCCCACACAGAGCTGGACCTCCAGGCACAGAAAGGGGGGAAAACAGCACTAAAAAGGAGTCTTAAGGGTTGTTCCTCGAGCTCTGCTGCATTCCCATTTCACCCACATGCCCATGGACACCCTGCAAGACCCCACTGAGAAAAATTCAATCCTAAACCTCAACAAGGTGTTTTCTTCCCTCTCTGCCTTTACATGGGGTGTTTCCTCGAGGGTCCTGGTGACATTTGGGGTGAGGATGTGAACACACCATGCCTGCCCATCCCGAGCACCATTGACTCGGAGGCTCCATGTGGGAAGAATGGGAGACCATGGCCCCACGTGACGGGAACTCTCCGGGCTATGAATGGGGGAAGATGCTCCATTCATAAATGCAGGGTCGTGCTGCAGCCGCGCAGGCGTTCGGCGCCGGCTCTGCTGGGAATCCCCAGCCCGCTGGAGCTGCTCCTCCCTCTGCCAGCAAATCCCCTTAACTCTTTGCTCGTGGTCCTTTGGGCTCCGCTCTGCTGGAATTGCTCACCAGGATGCAGTGGTCCCCAGGAAGAGCTGGCAGAGATGCTCGTGGCACAGGGGGTTAAGAGTTGATGGCTGCATTGCCCAGTTTGGCTCCTTTAGGGATTTGTTCTGCTAAAATGGGCAGAGCTTGTGAAAATGGAGTGGATTTTTCTACCTCTTCTCAACCCCCTCCCCAGCCTGGGTCTCTCTGCGCTCTCAAGTTAGTTTGCATGGTGATGACCACTGTGGTGATCCTGGGAAGGGCGGGAGAAGCTCCCAGCAGTGATAATCCCAGGCCAAATGGCTGCTTAGTTAATTATTGGAGGCAATTAAAGGGCTTGAACTGAGGTGAGCTGCAGCGAGGGGGCTGGCAGTGCATCCTGGCCTTGCCGTGGGTCCTGCCATGGTCATGCTTGTGCAAAGCCTCGAGATCTTTTTGCATTTCTAAAATGATATTTTGGATCTGTCAGGAGGTGCAGGAGCAGCTCTTGCTTCCCAGTGTGGGGCTGGGTGAGAGAAGGAGCCTGTTTTGCAAACTGCTCAGCAAACTGCTGAAATTTGGGTCCGAGCTGTCTCTGCTGGCTCTTGCCAAACCCAGTGAGCCCCACCTGGCCAGGTGACTCAGCTCACTGAATGCTCTGTGCCATCAGCCGGGGCTCCAGAGATTTTAGGGAGATGAAGGTGCCTGGTTGAGCTTGATCCTCAGGGATCCCCTCACAAGGCACAGGGCAATGTTGGCATCTCTTGTGCCACAGGAGGTGTTTGCTGGGCTGGGGCTTGTCGTGTGCCCAGTGGACACCCCAGCTCCGTGCTGACCCCCATCCTTTCCCCCAGAGCAAGCTCCACATGGAGGGTTTCCGCAGCCTGAAGGAGGGCGAAGCCGTCGAGTTCACCTTCAAGAAGTCATCCAAAGGTTTGGAGTCCATCCGGGTGACCGGCCCAGGGGGCGTCTTCTGCATCGGCAGCGAGAGGAGACCCAAGGGCAAGAGCCTCCAGAAACGCAGATCCAAAGGAGACCGGTAAGGGCTGCTCTGGGCTCGATCCAGGGCAGGGGCTGAGCCCTGCGGGCACCAGGAGCCTCCCGGGCACCCTGGGGATGGGCACGGGTCCAGAGGGGTGGGCAGAGACCCTTCCTCTGGGAAAGCAGCTTCCTTTGGTGGTTAATGAGTGGCAGATGCAGCTCGGTGAGGAAAGGGCAGGGAAGCAGCAGCGAAGGGCAGAGGTCAGGGACACCCCGGGCTGCCGCTCCCCTCACTCCCTGAGCCCTGCTGGGCAGGGGTAATTTTCTCCAAGAGAAAACCCTTCCTTGTGGGAAGGAAATAGCCAGACGTCCTGGCAGTGTCTCCCACGGTGAGGCTGCGAGCCCCGGGGCGAGTTTTTGCCCAGCTCTTCATCCCCCCCTCTCCTCTCTCATCCTCTGCCTGGGGATGCCTCACCCCAGTTTTCCCAGTGGATGCTGTCAGCCCCAGTCAGCTGTTCTCATAAACAGGATATAAATTAATCAGAAAGGATTTGGGAAAGAAAAGGAAAGAGGAAAGGGTTGTGGCCACCCTGCATGGATGCAGGATTTAAAATGGACACACAGCTCCAGTGTGTGTCCCCATACCCATGGGATGAGGGCTAAAGGTACTGCCCTGTGAGAAGCCACCTTTGGGGTTGTCCCTACACTGATGGCCATGGTCCCTGCAGCTGTTCTGGGGTCTGTGTAACCCTGGGAGCAGGGTCTGGAGATACAGGAGCCAGAATCCTGAAGGAGCCAGAGAGGTGGAAGCCCCCAACATCCCGATTTTTGTCCCTGGTGTGTGGTTTCGGTGTAGGGGTTTGCTGCCATCTCCTGGGTACCAGCAGCACCACTGAGCCCAGACTGGCCATGCTGGAGCTGGGGCTCTGCGAGGACCAACCCCAGGGCCACCATCAGCCCCAAAAACTGAGCCCACACCCCTCAACTGGCTGGGCTGTTTTTATGAAGCCAGATGGGTCTCAAGCACGGCCACGGCACAACCCACCTCATTCTATTTCTCCTCCTGGAATCTCTGTCCTCCTCTCACGCAGATGCTACAACTGTGGCGGGCTGGACCACCACGCCAAGGAGTGCAAGCTGCCACCACAGCCCAAGAAATGCCACTTTTGCCAGAGCATCAGCCACATGGTCGCCAACTGCCCCGCGAAAGCACAGCAGTCACCCAGCTCGCAGGGAAAACCTGCCTACTTCCGAGAGGAGGAGGACATGCACAGCTCAGCCCTCCTCCCCGAGACCCGGGAATGATGGTGGGTGGCAGGGAGAGGGGGCATTCCACCGGGGTGAAAAGGCTTTGGCAAGGCAACAGGCAGCCGTGGGGGCTCAGAGGTGGGAGGGCAGGGGGAAGGACAGGGGAGGGCAGAGGGCTGTGCTGATGACAGGGACCTGGTGTCCCTGCACAGACCTTTTGCCCTCTCCCCAAGCTGGGAAAAGCCCTGCTTTAATCAGGATGGCTCGTTCCAAAAATAGGGGAAGGCAGCACCCGACATACCTCTTTCAGCTAAAAAACCCAAATATATTTGATTCATCTTTGTTCTTTTCCTAAATTAAGGCAGGCTGTAGTGTCTCTGGGAGGAGGAGCAGAGGAGCAACATCCCAGTGAGGAGCTCATGGCTCCTGTTCTCCTGAGCTTCAAACAGGCTCTGGCACAGCTTGGATGAGCTGCAGGGGACCCACTCCTGTGCCTGCCCTGCCCCTCTGCCTCAGGGAGGGAAGCCAAGGGGAAAGGCTGGCTGTGGAGCACCCAGGAGATGCCCATGGGCTGGTCCTGTGGGTCCCTCTGCTCCTCATGGCTTCTCCCTTCCAGGGCAGCGTGAGGATTTGCAGTTTTCCTGTGGTTGCTCCATTGCTGACACCAGCAGAGCCCAGATTTGGGCTCATTCTGGGAGGAAATGGATCATCTCTTGGGGTTGCTCGTGGGCTGCGAGCTGTGGCCTGGGGGAGACCAAGACAAAAGAAAACCACTTGATTTTTCCCCCTAATCCTTCCCAAGTGCCAGCCCAGAGAGCACAAGGTGTTTCATGCAGCCAGCTCTTCCCCTCTAAGGCTTCTCCCTGCTTCTGGAATGCAGAGCTGGGCGTCAGGAGGGCTTTGTGGGGCAGAAATGCTCTTTGTTCAGCCTTGGACACAGGACACGGGGCAGACCCAGCTCCTGGGATTGCTGCTGGCAGCGTTTCCCTTGGAGCCCCTGGACACATCCCACCCAGGGCTCCCCCAGACCCAGCCACCACCTGCTCCAGACACCACATTGGATCTTCCCATGGATCAAACCCTCACAGGACAAACACACACCTCTCTCTGCTCCTCCTGCCCATCCCACACTCCAAAAAATGACAGCTGAGCCTCCCCAGGGACAGGGGACAAGGGTGTCCCAGGTTAGTGGCTGCTGTCCCCCCTCCCCACGGCCCCCCCAAGCCTTGCCTTTATTTATTGGCCCCAGTGGACACCCCTTCTCCCAGGGCAGCCCCCCGGGCCATGCCAAAGCCAAGGCCAAGTGAAACCTGCACTAGGACGTGCGTGAATGACGTATCTTTGGGTTTGTTTGTCGTCTTTGTTTTGGGTTTGTCGTTCTTTTGTTTTCTTTTTTTTCTTTTTTTTTTTATTTTTAATATAAATATTCTGGTTTTGTATTTTTGTATATTTTAATCTTTAAGAAAAGGGAAAAAAAAAAAGGAAAAAAAAAAGAGAGAGAGAGAAAGGACATAATTCCTGCAACTTATTCTCAGGTATTCGAGCAATCTCAGGGATAAAATGCCTCTGTAGCCCAGTGCTGGACAGAGAGGAGGGTTTTTTCTAACAGCACAAAGACGTGATGAAGTTTGTATTGGAAGTGTAGATCTACCTCACTGGATGTTTGCTAGGTGGACTGGCGTGTTGTCGAGCTTTTCAGTTGTGTTTTATGGTATGTTTGGGATTTGTTTTCTTTTTAGCTGTACTTTAATAGTCTCTTTCCCTTCCCCATGCACTGATGGAGGAATTTGGGTCTGCATATCCGTGTGTGGGGATGGAGAAGCCAGGCAGTGCCATGGGGCAGGGAACAGCTGCTAGAGCCTGTGTTGGCTCCCCAACTCCAGATTTTCTCCCAGCCTGGTGGCTTTTGAGGACTGTCCTCTGTGTGTCCCTGCTGTTTATGCTCACACATCCCCCCCCCACCATCCTGATGGGAACACTCCAGTTTGTCCCACGCCTGAGTCCTCCTGTTGCCCACGGGCTGGGAGGTCACACAGGCTCCCAGCAGGCTGGTGCTGTGAGGTTGGGGGGTGGAAAGCCAGGATGGGGGTCCCAGCCCCATTCAGAGGGACATGGTAAGAGTAGACAGTGTCCAGTAGGGTGTTGGGAAACTGAGGGTTATCCTCAATCCCTCAATCCCCTGCCTGGAGCTGAGGGCTGGTTGTCCACGACCCTCTGGGATGAGGGACCTGGTTCCAAGTCCGAGGGAGGTAGAACTGTTCCATATTTTACTCCCTTCCTGGTTTCCCTCAAGTGCTGACTTGCCACGGCTGGGGGAAACTCTGGATCCCAGGTTTTGGGGCATTAACACTCCACTTTGCAGCCTTCCCAGGGAGGGCATCTCGCCGTGCCAGTGTCGGGCAGTGGGCACAGTTTCTGCTGGTTTCTAGTAGCAGTAGTTTAGATGTGGAGCAGGGCTGGATCAGCCAGGGAGCACCGGCTCCATCCTCAAGGCTGGGGGTCTCCAGGGACACTTGCTGAGGCTGCTGGAGCCCAGTGACCCCCAGTATGTGGGCATTGAGGGGGATGGAGAGCAGCTCCCCAGTTGCTCCCTGCCCTGCTCCAGTAGTTTTATGGTGAGGTGGTGGTCTCTTCTTGGGAGGGGTGGGGGGAAAGGACTTTTAGTTCTTGACTAGCAACGGGATCTATACAAAACTACTTCAGGAAAACAGCTTTAGTGTGACGGGGTAAATGCAATAGAGCGTTGGGGGGACACTCTTGGTCTCCCCCCAGCACCTCGGCTGTGCCAGGGAAACTGCTGCCCCCCTAATTATTGTATCTGTCCTCAAGAATCCTGTAGGACCTTCCCTCCTCCTGCTGCTCCCACCTTAAATGGTTTGGTGCTTTTTCTGCTAGATGTCTAGTGTGTGTAAATACCTCTGTAAATCTTTCCATTTTCTCTCAGTATTCTCCTTGGTTATTGTTTACAAAAACAAGAGGAAAAAAAAAAGAGCAAAAAAAAAAAAGGAAAAATAATTTAAAAAAAATAGTCAAAGGATCTAATAGGTTACGGAGCAGGGAGATGGGATCTGCCCTGTGTGCTCTCCCACACAGAGCTGCCAGGTATGAGCTCTGTAACCATCCCTGTCCTGGGCTAAAGCAAATAGAGGATCACTCAGGTCTCCCCCGGGGTGCTGGGATCCAAGAAAACAGGGATTTTATTTTATCTGCAGAGGGGAAGGCACGCTGGAGAAGGTGGGATTGATTCACATCATCTCCTTGCGTTTGCCATTGTGGTTCTTCCCGTTATCTTGACAATAATTAACTAAATTGCTGCATCATCACCCACCCTGCCCATGCTTGGGCACTATGCATGAGGGGATGGGGCACGCTCAGGGTCCTGCTGTGGCACGGGAGTGTTTGAATGTATGAGGAATAAAATAAAGACACCCCTCACGAGAGGGCTGTCTTGCCCTGGGGCGAAAGCCTCGAGTGCCCCAAAATTGTCTATGAGGAGACAGAAGAATGTAACCCATGTTTACTGCTAGCAACCAAAGCGTTCGTGTCAAACCCGTGAAGTTTTATGAAGTGGGTGGGAGGGAGGGG
>WBMV01004546.1:291902-303679 GCA_013396655.1 Campylorhamphus procurvoides
CCTCCTGGGGCACCTCAGACCCCCCAAATCCCTCCCTTGGGGCACCTCAGAGCCCCCCAAACCCTCACCCTGGGGCACCCCAGACCCCCAAAACTCCCTCCTGGGGCACCTCAGCGCTCCAAATCCCCCCCTTGGGGCACCTCAGAGCCCCCAAACTCTTCTCCTGGGGCACCTCAGACCCCCCAAATCCCTCCTGGGGCACCTCAGAGCCCCTCAAATTCCCCAGACCCCCCACAGGATCACGGCATGGATTGGGTTAAAAAGCCCTTTGAAGGTCATGCTGTTCCAACCCAACACTTCCCACTATCCCAGAGTGCTCCAGCCTGCCCTTGGACACTTCCAGGGATGGGGCAGCCACAGCTTCTCTGCCCACCCTGTGCCAGGGCCTGCCCACCTTCTCAGGGAGGGGTTTCCCCCCAATATCCANCCGGGACAGGTGCGGGGAACAGCGGGGGAGACACTCATTTCTGAGTTCCCCCATTGCCTGCTTATCAAAGGCCTTGCACAAACAGTGTAAAGGGTTCCAGAACAGCCAGTCAAAGCTGATTTTTCCAAGGTGGTTTGTTTGCTTTTGGCTCAAACAATCATCTCTAACCCCTTTATTTTCACCTTCCCTTTGAAAAAGGAAACAGAGCTCTCAGTAAAACATGTCGTGGATCAGAGAGGGCGAGCTGACCATCATAGAGAGGTTCTGTGCCAACATCATTAAGGTAAGGGGTGGATAAAGATGTGGTAAAGAACTGGCAGGTTCTTCAGGAATTGTCTCTGGAAAGGGAGCTTTGCTGGCAAGGGTACACTTAATGCTGGCACTGGATGTACATCCCTGAACAGCACGCCAGGGTGGGAGATTACTTAAGCTTAGTCTTGCAAATGAGCAAGGCTGTAGGCAGAGCTTGCCAATAATGAGCTTACACTCCCAGCTTTCCCTGCCTTGTGACCTTGCTGGTGAAGGCAGGGCATGGGAAGGAGGGAGAGAAGTGAGATGGTTGTATTGGGAGTCTAAGAAATTAAACTATTAGAATAATAACTCACCAGTTCTAGGAAAATTCTGTCCTTGCTCAGGAGAGGCTTGAGACTGGTGGTCAGGCCTTTAGTCCTAGTGAGGTCAGTGGAAAGGACTAGTCCTCTTTGTGGAGGGAAATCTTATGACCTTTCTGTGTTCTCTGAAGTTAATTGTGTGTGTGAAAAGGCCCTTGAACTCTGAAATAAAAAACACAGCATAAACCTGCATTTGCCCTCCCCTGTGGCTGCAGAGGTTGATGTGGCAGTGCTGTTCTCCTGAGTACTGCCGGTCTCTCATGTGACAGAAACAGGGAGGGCAAGGTTGCCTTTCAGTTTAGGCAATTGTCAATACTGACACATTTTTTGGAGACCCTAAATGGGTTGACAGAGAGGGAATTAACCACCTTACTCATTCCAGCTGCAGATTTCATGCTGGGGGATACCACTGCACTCCTCCAAAGAGGTACCAGGAGCAGTGGGGCTGAGCTCTGTGACTGAGATGCCTGTTCAGCTCCAAGTCTCTTGTGTTTCTCCTTGTTTCCCAGGCAGGTCCAATGCCCAAGCATGTTGCCTTCATCATGGATGGCAACCGCCGGTACGCCCAGAAGTGTCACGTGGAGAGACAGCAGGGACATTCCCAAGGCTTTGATAAGCTGGCACAGGTGGGCAGGATGTTTGCTGCCTTTCTGTGGTGCAGGTTTGAGCTGTGTTTGCTGCTGGACTGGTGTCTTGTGTTCCTTCTCTTCACTGGAGTCAGGCCTGTGCTTGGAGCTGACTTCAGCTCCTCTCTGTTATCTTGCAGAGTCATTCCAGTCAGCTGTTTTCCCCTCTGTTTTATACTCAATTCAAATATCTGCCTTACAGATCTTCAAGCTTTTATTTCAGGTTGGAAAGGTTTTGAAAGGTACAGTACTATATAATTTAGAATGTCACCTACAAGACATGTTTTCCCCAGCTGGATTAGTCCCATATCTGTGATGGATTCTCATCCTCAGGGAGTGATATTTTTCTCCTGTTCTTTAAAAGGAACCTGAAATTCATATCTAGTGGCTTTCATTGTCAGCTCTTCCTGGTTGTTTCTTTTGATCCAGTCTTGGCATCATGGGAAGCAACAGGAAGGTTTTACAGTGGAGAAGCTGAGCCTTGCTGGCCTGTCTGATTGTCTCAGCCTGTTTATCTGACTTTTGTTTTCTGTTATATTTTGTCTCCTTGCAGACACTACGGTGGTGCTTAAATTTGGGCATTCAGGAGGTGACTGTTTATGCCTTCAGTATTGAGAACTTCAAACGCTCCAAGGAGGAGGTGGATGGACTAATGGATCTGGCAAGACAGAAGTTTAGTCGCCTCCTGGAAGAACAGTAAGAGTCCTCCCATCTCTGTATCCCACGGGGACTGAAACTGAACATGATGAAGAGATGTTTACAGGGATGTTACAAGCTGTGAAAATGAATTAAATGAAGGAAAACCTTCTCCATCCACAGTTAGAGATTTGTCTGGAGGGGCTCTGCCTGCCTGGATGGGATGTAGAGCTCCTGTGCATGCACAGTCCCCACACACACCAGATTTGTGTCAACAATCCCATCCAAACCATGGGGACAGCACAGCTTTCAGACAAACAGCACAGTCAGAAACTCCTGCTTAGCACCAGAGTGCCAGATGCCTTGTTTTCATGGAGTATCAAAGCTTTATCTTAATTTTTGATTAGTTAGAGGTGCCCAGTGTCTGTGATTGTATTCTAAGCTCCCATATAGATTTTTATGACTTCTAGGTGGGGATGTCTAATCTATGATCATTTCCTATGTCTGTGCCTCAGGATCTTGTATGGGGAATGATCAGTTTCCCCTTATGGAATGGTCTGGGATGATCAAACCCAAGCCAGTTTTGCACACCTGAAAAACATTTGGCTGTTTTGCCTTTCTCTGAGTCTCAGTTTTGCTGAAGCTGTTGGTGGGTGTTACACAGGGCAAAGGTGGCCCTTGTGCAGCAGAGGGTGATGTGTTTTCTGTGGTCCTCACTCTCGTTGTTGGGTGTAGGGAGAACTTGAAGAAGCACGGGGTATGTATCCGTGTCCTTGGGGACCTGCCACTCCTGCCTGTGGATATTCAGGAGCTGATTGCCCAAGCTGTGCTGGCAACCAGGAACTACAACAAGTAGGTAACACTCAGTTTAAAGTAGCTGATACCTCATGTCTTCCCTCTTCTTCCTGAAGGCTGAGACTTGGCAGGCATGCTACACCTCATCCCACACCTTCCTTGGATTAGCCTTTCACATCTTTTCCTCTTTTCAGGTGCTTTCTAAATGTCTGCTTTGCATACACATCGAGACATGAAATCAGCAACGCTGTCAGGGAGATGGCCTGGGGCGTGGAACAAGGACTGCTCGAACCCAGGTAACTCTTGGCTTTCTGTGTGAGGCTTTCTGTATGAATCCTGCCTGTCTCACCATCTACACTGCATGAGAAACCTCTCAGAAGCCAAGTGGCTTTTAAATAGATCTCATTAAACCAGTAGGACTGGAACAAATGACTTAAAGTTACTATGCAGTGTTTGGTTTGTATTATTTCAGTTGCCATGGGGATAGATACACAACCGAGACAGAAATTAGGTCTGTGTCTTTAGTTAGTTTAAATGTGAAGGCAAATCTTATGCCACAACGATTGGCTGCTTGGCTGACAGTCTTAGCTATGAGGTCAAACAACAGATGAATCATGGATACTGCACTGTTCCTCCACCCTGAAGGAGATGGAGTAGTTACACACTGCTCTCTGCTCCAGCTGGAAATCCTCACAGTCTGGTTCCACCACAGTCTTATGTTTCAAAGAGCATGAGGGGGATGCTGTGGGGGCTGAAAGAGCATTTGGAATAGCCTGTAGAGCAGACAGCAGTGCCCATCAGAAGCAACCTGATGCAGGTTTTAATCTGCAGTGTTTATATGCAGTGTTTAATCTCTTGTGTTTATCTAAAACCCCTCAGTAATTCTGATTTAGTGGTACAACATCCATCAGGCCAGGAAAGTGAATCTTAATAAAATGTGTCTGTCTTTTAGTGATGTGTCTGAGTCCTTGCTCGATAAGTGTCTGTACACCAACAACTCCCCTGACCCAGACCTCCTGATCCGCACCTCTGGCGAGGTTCGCTTGAGTGATTTCTTGCTCTGGCAGGTAAAGTCCTTGTTTTCTCCTTGAAATATTCCATCTTGACCTCAAAGAGTGTTCTACCTGACCCCAGGTGTGTGCTGACATGAGGGCTCTGAAGCTCCCTCTGCCAGGGGTTAGCAACTTCTTGGATGGGCCTGAGTGGCTGGGGCACCTCTGAGGAATCTGTTCCTTGCTGTTGGGATTGCCTAAAATATCTTGCAGCACAAATCTGAAATTGTGTCATCCTGAGAACACTTAGTAAGGAATCACAAGTCAGCCTAGCTGACAGCAGTCAAAGAAATCCTGAATTGCTCATATTATGCTCCTCTCCTCACATTTAGGTAATTCCTGCTGTGACTGGTAAATTCCTGCCTTTGATTAATTTAACCTGGCAATATGTTTCCTGAGATGAGGAAATTCCAGGAAGGATTTATAGAATCTTGGGAAAGGCATTTGTTGTGTGTCTGCTGGAGGTGTAACCCTGCAATGTACATCTAATGTACATGCCTGACTTGTCAGTTTCAAGAGTCTGTGTGACTTCCATAATCAAACAAGACCCCACAAGGCAGGTTCTGAATGTGGCAAAGCCAAATCACCATGGCTGGGCTGCTAGGCTGAAACATATAAGTTCCTAATGCATAAAAAGTTCATTTATTTGCCTTTAAAGTATCCAAAGCTGCTTCCATTTCACTCTCTCCTGTGCCAGGCAGCGTTGACCTGCTTGTAGAGAACATTTAAGTCATTTAAAGCTTCACTTAAAGCTCACATGTTGTTTTACATGTGGAGTTTGGAGCCAAAACCCAGATGCCTTTAAGCAACCACATCAAATGCTCCCATTCCAAATTATTTAATTGGTGAGCTCTCAGAAGCTGTCAGGCCTGAGTTGTGGTTACTTACCCAGGCATCCCCTCTCCTCCTTCCATTTTTGGGCACACCTGTACCTTGGATGGGTGTCAATGCTATGAAATAACACTTTGCTTGCTCCTCTCAGTGATAGAGTCCTTTTAAGTGTTAGATTTTTTGGTAATGGCCATAGGAACTCATTTACCTGAAACTCTGAGGAACTTGATGTCAAAAATGGGCTTTAAGCTGAAAGGTTTCCTCATCCAGCTCGAGGATATCTTCAGTGCCCCACAACTCTTGGCTTCTTTAGGCAGTTTAAATGCCATGAGTGGGCAGTAAGGAGTATCACTACATGTCATTTGAAGAATGGCATAAATGTCACGTCCTGATCCTCAGTTCAACTGTTATTCCCTTAGACTTTGGTACTCCAGTGTTGCTATTTTAGGTTTTTTATAAGTCTGCTTAAGCTATTAAAAATACCTCTGTGAAGACCAACACAGCATTAGAAAGAATTCTGCTGATCTCTTTGCAGGAATGGATGACTACTGTCCCAGCATTAAAAGTAATTAGAAGGACTCTGCATTGTACAATTTCAAACTCTCCTGCCTGGTATTTATCTCATTTTAAGCAGAATCTGATAACATAGCTTAGGTAGAACCTGTGTGGGGAAACTGGCATGGGTTGCCCAACAGAGCTGCATCTTGATGACATTTCCCCTTGCTCAAGGATTGAACTGTTGGTGATTTTGCTTTCTGCAGACATCCCATTCATGCCTGGTGTTTCAATCAGTCTTGTGGCCAGAATATTCCTTTTGGAACTTGTGTGAGGCAATCCTTCGGTTCCAGATGAACTACAGTGCCTTACAGGTAAGGGAGCCCTGGGCAGGGAAAGCTCAGCACCACGTGTGACCTGCCCAGCTGCAGATTAGGTGAGAGGGGGCACAGTGGGAAGAGGAACTGTTGGTTAAGATCTTGTTTCAGTAGCAGCTGGTGCCAGATGTGTTGCTTCTCCTGTACCCACTCCTGTGGCTTGTTACAACATCTTAGTGCTTTCAGCAATACCCAAAATATCTAAAGTCACTATTTTCTCTGTTACTTATTGCTCAGTCCCCCAGCTGGGATATCTGTCCCAGAACTCACACAACAAGTAAGGACTCCTGATCAGCTATGGGGAGAAATAAACCAGTTTAATTCAAACACTTCTTCAGTGGTTTAAGCAGAGACTGCTGAGTTTGCACTGGAACCAGCAGGGTGAATCTACATGCTCTTCCTCCAACTCCACTGTTGTTTTTAGTGTTGTAACAAGTGGGTCTAGAGTTTCCTTTCTGGGAGCTGAGGTGAGGCTGCCTGAGCTGTGAGTCTGGACAAGTGTCTTGTTGGTGTACCTGCTGTTCCTGTTGCTCATTGACATTGTTCCTCTCCTTAGGTCTGTTGTTGTGAGCTCTCCCTGACCTGGTCCAGATAAATTATCTGGCCAATTGAGTAGTGATTTAGTAATCTGGCTATTTATAACAAAACAAGTGTGGGAGCTGGAGCTCTTGATAGGGAAATGGAGGGGGCAGGGCAGCAGCTTGTAGAACAGAGACAGCAGTAACTGGCAGGGGGAGGACCTTGGTGTGGTGACTCTTAACCTCCACCATATCTGCTCCCTGAGTGTGTCTGTTCCTTAATTATTTGGGTCCTCTTTTTAAAGACAGGCATTATATTGCCCTTTTCTACCTTCAGGGACCTTGCTCACCCCTCAGAGTTGTCAAAGAGATTATAGCCAGTCGTGGTTATGGCTGAATTTAATCAGGTCCAGTCAGTCTGGCAGCATCCGAATTCTCCATGTCCTTAACCTCTTTTATTCCTATTTCTGGCCCAAGTTTGCCCTTTTCCTACCAGCAATTCATTGTATTAGTACAACTAATGGCAGTTCACCTTCTGCACGAAGAGGGAAGCAGAAAAGGCAGTAGTGTTTGTCATTGCCATGAGCTTGGCCTCTGTCTGGAACAGTAAGGTCACTGTTCTGCCTTTGCTCCTGGTGCTGGTTTCTGACGGGTAACAAATGCTGCTTCTATTCCCAGCCATTCTCATCTTTTCTTAGTCCTGGTTTGTGGCTGGATGTGTTCATGCTATGCTATTATCAAGGTTTCTTATTGTCCACATTTGTTCTCTGGTCAGTTTTTTTCCCTGTAAGACCCACTTTGCAGTATTTAAAGCTGCCCTTTTTCAAGGGAAACCTCACAGTAATGCAAAGGAAGAATTTCTCCCTCAGAGGAACTGATGAGATTTAGGACCTGGATTTTTTTCATTTAAAACAGGTGATCGTGAAAGCTAGAAGTACTTAGAGCTTGGGAAACAAATTCCTTTGGTGAAAGGGTTGCTCTCAGTGAGGATGGTGGGGCCAGGGGGTGACCTGCTGAGAAGCCAGGATATATTCCAGCAGCTGTGACTGCTTTGGGAGTGTGATGCTGGAGGCATTAGGGTGTGGATGGGCAGCAGGATGGAAGGGGTGAAAAAACTAATAAAAACTCTTGGTTTGGAGATACCTGATAAAAGATTTCCTTCTTCCATCAACTCAAACAGCATCATGTTCAATGGCTGCCATCTTAATATTCCAGTCAGCCTGCTGCTCAACACTTAGTCCCAGGATCAGCTAGAACCTGCTTTTGGTACCTGGTAAATATCCAGGGAGAGAATCCAGGTGTTGGCTGGCCAATGCAATCCCATACAGGGGTCAGGCCAAGTCTTTTCTGGTGAATAAACAGAGTTTCACTTTGCCTGGGGGTAGAATCCTCTGCTGAACAGGCTAATGATCCTTGCAGTTCAGATCAGCAGAGCCACAGCCCTGGAGTGCATCCATTCAGTGGGCTTTGTGGAGCTGGGAATATTTCTGCTCTCATTCCCAGCACAACAAAAGCTAATTTGCAGTGCCAGAGTATAGGCTGACTTGGGCTCAGGGAGAGTGTGGGGAAGAGTGAGTCAGGCTCTCAGAGTCATTTCCCCTTGCTTATTTCAAAAGACCAGCACTCCCTAAGTGTGTGTGTGTGTGTGTGTCTGAGGTTATGTCACAGTGACCAGTTGAACTGTTTTTAAAAATAGAAGCTTAATATTCCTGCATGCTGCTGATGTGTTTTTGTTGTTGGAGGCTGCAGGCCAGGACATGTGCAATAAGGAGAAATCCAAAAGTGATGTTCTACAATAAAATATTTCAAATACTTGAAAGGTAGGCAGGGATGGCTCCTGCCTTTGCCTTATTGCTGCCCATCCTGCTGTGTCTCAAGCCAGTACATTATTAGATCACAAGCATTTGGGAATGCAGAACCCATTCCTGCTTTTGTTCTGAAGCTGTTTAGCTCAATACCTGATCATCTGCTCAAAGAATTGCCCTATAAATCATTATTCTGAATCCCCTAAAACATTTCAGCTGCCAGGGGAACAGGATCAAAGATGCTGTGATGACACTGGTGAGAACAGCAGTGTGCACGTCTGGGCTTTAAATGCTCTCTTATAGCTGTTCCTCTGATTCCAATATCTGAGGGTTTTCCACAATCTGTTGTGACCTTTTTCTATTTTAACTAAGTGTGAGCAGAGTGTGTCTTGGGGAAAGGTCCAGAAGGATATCCCTGTATTTTTTACAGCCAATCAAGCAGGCAGCCTCAGAGTGGAGGAGACAGACCCAGAGCCACCCTTCATTTAACCTGCAGATGGATGGCCAAGCAGAGGCTGTTTCTCCCACAGCCTGTGCTGCCCCACATCCATACCCACAGGTGAGCTGAGAGGCCTGGTAAGGTGCTAACACTCCACTGCTTTTCACTCCAGAAGGCCAGAGACTCCTACACGGAGGAGAGGAGGCGGCAGCAGATGGAAAGGGATCAGGATTATGTGACAAGGAAGCTGCAGCAGGAAGGGGGTGCGTCCCACAGAGACTCCCGGCGCCGGCGGACCCTGCTGCAGAAATGCACGGCCAGGCGGGAGCAGAGGATCCAGGGCTTCCTGCAGGCACTGGAGCACAAGAGAGCAGACTTCTTTGAGAGATTGTGCACGGTGTCTGCATGACTCGGGTGCTGGGTTACCCTGGGAAGACAATCTGAAGAGGGAACAGCTGCTGCCCAGAGGAGCTGGCTCGGTGTGGCCCTGCAGTGGGGGCACAGGGCTGCTCCAGCACTTGACATCCCCCTGGCCCTGCCAAGGACAGGGCCTGTGACCCTCTGTAGTGCTGTGAATGCTGCTGAGGAGAGTGATGATGCTGTCCTGTCTCACCTCCTGCCCTGATGGCAGGTTATACCTGCACCCTCGGTGATGAGAAGTAAAACTGCAATGAGCCTCCAGTTCTGTTTGACTCCCCGTGAATTGGCCCAGCCAAAACAATTCAGTCCTGTGAAATCACTCCTGGGCTTCGATTCTTTCCATGGCTTTGCAGTAGGGAATCTTCTGTTGAGATTTCCTCTGCTGTCCCATCAGGGGAGCCTTGCTTTCTGCAGGGAGATGATTATTCCTGGTGTCAGGGACAATTCCCACTGCCTGCTTTGGAATGGCATCTTGTCTTTTCCCCACTGCTGGGTTGGATGGATTTGCTTTTGGTTTCCAAAGAGCTAAAGGAAAGTGTTGCCAGCCTTGCTGTAAAGACAAAAAGGTGCTGCAGAGCTTCACCAGGTCCTGTGATCCATCTGAGCAGTGTGGGGGAAAAAACCCAAATGCAGAAGATGCTGTTGTTGGGCCAGGCTGACCGTGGGAAAGGCTCCAAGCAGTCAAGGAAAAAGGATTGGTTGGGAATTAACCTCATGGCTTAGAAAGGAAAAGAAGTTAGCTAAACCCAGGTGAAGGCTACAGAGTGCCAAATCCCTCTGAGCCCCAGGGAGTATGGGTGGGCTTAATTCAGGAATACAGTAGCCAAACCCAACCTCTGACCTCAGCCAAAATGGTTCGAAGGGCTATTTGGCTGGTTTTAGCAGGAGTGGCTGGAGCAGCTGTGGGGTGTTGTTTGTTCTGTTTTCCATTGGCAGGAAGATGGACTTGCTGATTTCCAAGATTGTTTCTGTCTCTGATTCCTCCTGGTTTCCGTCCCCATGGTCAAAATAACTGAAAATGGATTGATTTTTCTGTCCCTGATGCACACACAGGTGTGGCAGTACCAGCCATTGCCAGGTTCAAAGTGTTTCTTTTTACCTCCAGGTGAAAACTAGAAAATGCAGATTTAAAAGACTTGTAAGTGCTGCAAAGTGAGCACTTGGCATGTGATTGTGAAGAGGATAACTGCATTGTCAAACGGGGAATAAAGCATATTCATACCAAAGTTATTTAAAAAACAAGCTGAATGTTTAAAAGTATGGAGAGCTGCTTATTCTAAGGTGTGATGAAGTTGGCATCCAGGTCTAATATAACAATATTTAACCTGTGACAGACTCCTCATGTGATTCCTGTTAGCCTGGGAATGATTTGAAGGTTCTTTTTACATTGTGAGCAGTTTGCTGAGACCCCAAAGCCTGGCTGAGTGAAGCTGCACATGCAGGTAACACCTCTTGTGTAAGTAGCAAACAGAATTTGGATAAAAATGTGCTGAGATGGTGGGTGCTGTTCATTTTAAACTTGTTTTGCTGTATTTTCTCCACATTTCAGGAAACTGGGGGAATAATAGACTCTCCATGAGATAGAACACTGTCCAGTCTGCTTTGCCAGGCTTATGGGGAGACTCTTCTACCCAAAAACTGTATTTTTGCCTAAAAACAAAGTTTCCATTGTGTTATGATTCTACAGGTGACCAAAACCACGGTGGTGGCTTTCCATAAAGTACCATAAAGTGCTGTTGAGGTAAGTGAAGGATCTGGCTTACAAAAGGTTTGTAGGGAAAGTCACTTGGCACAACCAGCAGGCAACCTGTGTGAATTTGAATTCCCTGTGGGGTCATTTTATTGCATTCTGACTTTTTCCCCCTCTTTCCTTCCAGCACTGCCGCCTCCTCGCTGGGACACAACTCTTCACCTATCTCCCATATTTTTACAGGGGAGGAAAGACAGAAAGAAAGAGAGATAGAAAGAACATAAGAAAGAGAGACAGATAGAAAGAGATAGAACGAAAAAGAGAGAGAGAAAGAGATAGATATATAGAACGAAAGAGAAAATGAGAGGAAGGCGGAAGAAAGAAGGGAGGAAAGAGGAAAGGAAAGGAAGGAGGAAGAAAGAAGGAAAGAAAGGAGGAATAAGGAAGGAAAGAGAAAGAAAGATAAACAGAGAAATAGAACGAAAAATAGAGACAGACCGAGAAATAAATCCGCTCTCTGCGGGAGACCCTCCCCGTCCCCCCGGGGTGCTGACCGAACAGCTCCGCTCCCCTGCAGCTGGAGGGGGCTGAGGTGCCGTACCCCCTTTCCCCATGTCCTTTGCGGCTCTCTGTGCCATTCCCACCCCATTAATCCCCCTTTCCCCCCTTTATCCCCCCTCTCCCCGCGGGTTTCCCGCGCGCGGGGGGCGCGACCCACGTGACCGGCGCGGGCCAATGGGCGCGCGGGGCGGCGGGATCCGGCTGGAACCGGTCGGGCCGGCTCGGGCTCCATCGCAAACTTTATAAACACCCCTCTAAAACCCTGACCCCAAACCCACCGAGCCTCCACCCCCTCCTCCGAGCCTCCTTTTATCCCCCGCGGCACCCACCAAGCACCGCTTTTATTTTATTTTTATTTTATTTTTTTTCCCCTCCCGCCATCGCTCTCCTCACCCCACACACTCCCCCACCCCAAATAAACCCCCTCACAGCGCGGCCCGGCGCTGTCCCCACCACAGTCCCCCTTCCCCTTCCTCCTCCTCCTCCGCCTCCCT
>WBMV01004546.1:304271-322100 GCA_013396655.1 Campylorhamphus procurvoides
TGAGGGGATATTGGGGGGCAAGAGAGACCCTGAGGGGACACTGTGGGAGAGGGGAGACCTTGAAGGGACATTGGGGTGGGAGGGGGAGACCCTGAGGGGACATTGGAATGAGGGGAGAGACTCTGAGGAGACACTGGGGACCCTGGGGGGATATTGGGGTGGGAGGAGAGACCCTGAGGGGACACTGTGGGAGGGGGGAGACCTTAAATGGACGTTGGGGTGGGGGGAGACCCTGAGGGGACAGTGCTGACCACCCCACACATGCTGGAGTGTAGGGTTGTGCCCCCACTGGGATCACCCGCCCCAAGGGATGTTCCCCTGGAGGGATTTTTTTGGGGAGTTAAAAATAGCGGTTCCTGTGCTCCCCACATCACTTGTCCCTACAACCTGTGTCCACAGGCTGAAGGAGAGACCAAGGGCGATAAGGCCAAAGTTAAAGATGAGGTAAGGAGTTTGGTGTGCTGGGGAAGTTGGATCATCGAGTGTTCCCTTCGGAAGATGGGGTTTCACTTGGTCAGGATAACTGGGGAGCAGGGGGAGGGTGGGTTGTAATTGATTCTGGCTTCTCAAGGTCTTAGCTGTCTTTTAATCATGAAAAAAATCTACTTTTAACCATAAAAATTCTACTTAACTATCATCAGTTGTTAGTGATTTCAATGACATAGCCTTGTGTTTCTTGAGAACGAGGGGAAGAAAGAACTAAGACCTTAATTTCTAAAAACCAAGAGGTAAAAGCATAATTTCTAGGGGTTTTACTACTTTGAAGTGAGAGTTACTTGATGAGTTTTTGAGAGTTCATATTCCACAACATTAAACTCAGTCATTTTCCTCTTTGAACAGCCACAACGGAGATCAGCGAGGTTATCTGCTGTGAGTATCCTCTTGCTGGGCAGAGATGTCACAACACTTGGTATTTTTACACTTGAGCATTAGGTGTGTAAATACATATCAGAGCTGAACGTGCTCTGGAGATTTGGTGTTAGCTGGAAGTGTCAGTTACTGGCTTGAGGAACTGCCCCATTGTGTGGTGCTATGGGAGTGGTGAAGCAATTGACAAATCAAGGAACTGCTTCAATTTCAAAAGTTTGGCTTGCTTTCCTAAAACTGAGCTGTTTGGGCTGACTGTTTTTGAAAAGCAGTTTGTTCCTCTTAAAATAATTTCAATAAATAACAGGAATAAATTATTTTAAGAAAAGTCCTTGGAGCCAGACTTGTAACAAGGACATGTAGTGATAGGACAAGGGGAATGGCCTTAAGCTGAAGGAGGGCAGGGTTAGATGGGATATTGGGAAAATTTCTTCCCTGTGAGGATGGGGAGGCCCCATCCCTGAAAGTGTCCAAGGCCAGGTTGGATGGGGCTTGGAGCAGCCTGGGCTGGTGGGAGGTGTCCCTGCCCATGGCAGAGGGTGGCACTGGTTGGGCTTTAAGGTCCCTTCCAACCCAAACCATTCCAGGATTCTCTAACAAGGTCTTTCCTTCCTTACAGAAACCCGCTCCCCCGAAGCCAGAGCCCAAACCTAAAAAGGCAGCTCCAAAGGTGAGTTCTGTCAGGGCTGTTCTGAGAGGTAAATGGGTTTTGAGGTTTGGGTTTGTCTGGTAATAACAATAAACCTTTGACTTGAGTGTGTGTAGTGATGAGATTGACCTGCCTTGTCCTTTCATAAAGTGGCACTGGGAGCTTCCAGATTTCATAAAATCTGCATTAAAAATAGCAAAGTGAAGACTTCACAGGGGTTGTCAGTCCCTGAAACACACAAAGATTGATGTGCTGAGTTCTTTGGTGCCAACTGACACCAAATACCATCTTGCATTTGCAGAAGAGCGAGAAGGTGCCCAAGGGGAAGAAGGGAAAAGCTGATGCTGGCAAGGAGGGAAACAACCCTGCAGAAAATGGAGATGCCAAAACAGACCAGGTATCACAGCAGCCTGTCTTACATCAGGATTTATTCCTTTCCCTCTCAAACAGGGACAGGTCTTGGCTTGTGCCAAGCAATTATTGCTTATTTAGACCTGTTGCTTATGACACTTAACGACACATCCACAGACATGGCAGGTGTTGGTAAAGAGTTAAAGTTGTCTGTTTGCCAGGTGGTGTTGCCACAGGGAAGTTACTGTTCTTGTTCTCTAAAGTTTGCTTGATAAAGTGACTTCAGGTTGTGTTTTGCAGTGCCTCAAGTATTAGATTTATTAAAAATTACTCAGTTTTGTTAAAAATCAGAGCAGTGCAGCCCAGAGAATGCTTATTCTGCTCAGGGTTTACATTTTATGTGTTGACTTGTTCCCTTTTTTCTTTTCAGGCACAGAAAGCCGAAGGTGCTGGAGAAGCCAAGTGAAATGTGTGAATTTTTGATAACTGTGTACTTCTGGTGACTGTACAGTTTGAAATACTATTTTTTATCAAGTTTTATAACAATGCAGAATTTTGGTTTACTTTTTTTTAAGCTATGTTGTTAGCACACAGACCGCTTCGTTGTTGTGTTTTTTGGGGGGGTGAGGGGAGGGTTGGGGAGCAGTGGGGACAAATGTCATTTAGTCTATTTCTCAAAACCTAAATTTTAATAAGAAAAGCTTTTTCCAGTCCCCCAGTTTTTGGAAGAAGGGCCCTTCCTGAAGGGAGGAGGAAGGGATTCCCTGATGCTGCGTGTCAGTTCTAAGTCCAAGTGAACATCAAAGCTCCCAAGGTGCCATTGCCTACTCCAAAACTTAATGCCACCAGTTCCCCTTTGGTGTCTCCCAGTTTACCCAGAGCCTGTCACTCCAAAACCACGGCAAACCCGGCATTTTGGGACGTACCACACTCAATCCATTGTCAGGTGATCCGGATTTCTGGTGTCTAATTTGGGATATACTGGCTCAAAAGTGGAGCTGCACTTCCTCTTTTCTATTGTGGATCTTCAGATACAGAAACCTGCGTTTGAGTTTTATTTTCCTGTAAAAGTCAGGGTCGGTTTGTGCAGAGTTGTCAAACAACGCGCTGATGTGAACGTGTCCACCCTCACTCTAAAGTTCTGCCTCTACAAATGGGAGCTGAAGATTCCTACGGTTTTAGAGCAACTTTTCCGTTTCAGTAGTCCACAGAGGGAGGGGAGTTTGACAGTTGTTGTAAAATGTTGCAGATTGTAGCCCATGTCCTGCCTAAATTACCATGATTGTTCATGAAAAGTACCTTAATAAAGCTGGATACGGTTTGGCTTGGACTGTTCTTAATGCTTTCTAATTTCTCTTGCCTTTATTTTCATCTCATGTAGGTTAAGAATTTGCTGTATGCATGTCTGTATTTATATTTTCATTTGGGTAATTAATTCAGTCTTAATTTACAACTAGAAAGTGAGGTTTGCTTACATAAAAGCAACGTTTCCTTAACTAAAAACCAGGTTGCTGCAGGGCATCTTGAAACTCTTGGCTTCCTGGGAAGGTACAAAATGGAGCACATAAGTGAATCTACTGAGATAATTATTGTCTTTAAAAAAGGGTCCTATAGAAAACAGGGAGGAATACACTGATTTTTGCAGGCACTGCAGAGGAAAGCAAATTCTGGTGAGCTTTTCTTGGGAGGGAAACCAGAACTGCCTCCATAAAACTGATGATGTGTTACATTTCTGCACTTAAATTTGAATATTGTTGCTCCTGCTAATCGAATCCAGACCTGGCTGTGGTAGTGACTAAGCAGGAGATGAGATTTGAGTAAAAATGCACCATTTTTATAGTTGCTACTTGGACTCCAGAGCCAAACCCAAACCCCCTGTGTAAACGTCTCCTTCAGTGACTGTCAGATGGAATATTTTTCCATCTCTGCTTGGCTTTCACTGGGATTTCAGTGTCTGTTTGTGATTAAGTTCAGTGACCTGTTTCAACCTGTGCTGTTTTCAGAGGGAGTCCAGTGAAAATGAGCAGGGCACAGTTTCACATCCAGAAATTTTCATTGTCAGGAGGGCTGGAGGTGTTTTGGGGCAGCTGCACGTACAGAGAACAGTGAGATGTACTAATATGAGCTGCTCCATCTTAAGCTGGAATGTCACATTCGCCCTAGCAAGTAGAAAAATCATGATGAATAATCTTAATAATCTTTAATAAACCCCACCCAGAAGCTTAGAAACAGCTCCTGACCAGTTGCTGGGGCAGCCAAGCAGTGGGATGTGGCTGCTGGAAGGCTGTGGCTTCCAGCAGTGGGAGCAGGGAGAGGAGGTGGTTGTCTGTCCAGGGTGTTTTCCAAGAGATGGAGCTTTGGAGGAGCCCTGTGTGGGGTTGAGGTGTTGGGAAGTGAGTCCAGGAGTGGCCAGAATGGCATTTGGAGTTTGTGACATTGCTCTGGCTCCCTTGTCCCATCACAGGGAGCAAGAGGGGTGAACTTGGGATTTCCCAGTGAATCCAACCTTCCAAGTGCTAGAGGGGATGAGTCTTGAAGCTGTGAAATGCTTTGGGACTTGGGCACAGCCTGGGTGGTAAAATTGGGATTTCTCCCAATAATGTGATTGCATGAAGATAATAATTACATTTTTAAATCTGCAGGTTTGAAATAGCATACTTTGCTTTTGTAGAGTTTCGCTTTGCTGGGCATCTACAAAGAGCATGAGCACTTCCAAAGGACTTGGGTTCTGAAGGGGTTGCCACTGGACAAGTTGCCAGCTGGAATGTTCTGGTGTTTCTGTGTCCATCATTGTGGTCGGGTGGCCTTTTCATCCCTGTCATTAACTGGAGTGCTGCTAATGAAGGGGAATTGCAGGGTTGCTCTTTGTTGAAGAAGTTACTCCTTAACTTCTACTCAATCAATCTCTCCAGCAGTCTGTGTGTTTACCTGTGCAGTGCCATGCAGGATTTTCTCCAGCTGAGCAGGAAAAGGAGGATTTCGTGTGGTATCTGCCACCTCAATCCCTCTGTGGTTACTAGCCCTGCTACCTCCCTGCTAACCAGAGAGCTTCCCAACCTCATTCCATCCTGCATGCACTGAATCCACTGCCAGTGTCTTTCCCACACAAGTTATTTCAAGTTGATACTAAAAATGCTTTAGCAAGTATTGACACTTCTGGGTTTGCTGCAAAACTTGTATTTCCTTTAATCCTGGTCTGCAATCTACCTGCTGGTCCAAACATCCCCATATAAAAGACATTATAAAGGAGATTTAACTCCCCATGGCTCTTCTGTGCCACGACTTGGCCAGGGCTCTGCCTGTCTCTTCTCCACAGAAATCAATGGATATTTCCAGGGCTGGGATTCCATGCTCTTGCTGTATCTGAGGTGCTTCCCACTGGATGTGCCCTGCACTGGAGTTATTGGCCTGCTGGGCTTGACTCGGCATGCAGGGCTCATCTATTTCTCCTTAAGCAAATAGAGGGTGAGGGATGCTAAAGCCAGTAAATCCAACTAATTAGTTGTGTAAATTAAAGCTGAGGAGCCCTGTGCTGCAGCCTGTGCCTGGTTAGTGGTTAGAGGCACCACAAATCTGCATTGCCGCCTGCCAGAACGCCTGAAGCCAAAAAGAAAAGGTTTTTTCTGTTAAATTGTAATCATTTTACATGGAAAATGGTCCCTGTGTATCTGCTGGGAAGGACATTTGTGCTGCTGGGTGCAGTTAACAAGCCAGTCTGTCAGGTGGGCTCTGCATCAGCACAGGTTTTGTCCTGTTTCTGTGAGTTTTTGGGAACTGGACACCACCAGTTTGATGGGCACACACCCCACCCATCTCCTGCTGGAGGGTACCAGTGCAGTGCAGAAATGTGCAATTATTTTCCAGCTGAAAAGACAAGGAGCATCCTCTTAAACCAAGCTGAGGATCCTCTCTGGTGAGACCCCACCTGCATTGCTGCATCCAACCCTGGGGTCCCCAGCACAGGAAGGACGTGGAGCTGTTAGAGAGAGTCCAGAGGAGACCACCAAGATGATCAGAGGGATGGAGCAGCTCTGCTATGAGGAAATTTGGGAGAAATTTGTGAGCTTCCAGTGAAAGAAGACTACAAGATGGAGAGAGACTACTGACAAGAGCCTGGAGTGACAGGACAAAGGGGAAAGGCTTCAAACTAAAACAGAGTGGGTTTAGATTATTTGGGAAAAGTGACAGTATTCTCCTCCCGTCCCTGAGCTCTGCCACAGGTGGGGATGAAAAGGAACAGGGAAGGAAAATGGACTAAATTCAGTGAGTGCATCCAGCAGATACTGAGTTTCAGGATCATTTGTGTCAGAAGAATCACCCGGCTTGATGGCACAGGGATTTCATTGTCCCTAAATCATCCCAGATATGGTAATGCCATACCCAGGGACTAATATTGCCGGCTATAATTCCTGAGAAATGGCTCCTTATCCTGCAGTTCGTGGAGATGAAATGGAGCTCAAGTTAAATTCACAATTTACAGAGTGAGCCCATCGTTTGGAAGGGATGGGAAGGAGATGGCACAGGGGGAGCTGATGCTGAGTAAAGTTGATTGAGGCTAATAAAGAGCTTTAGTAAGTTGGCTTTAGAAGATTTCTGATGTGAAAGGCTGGGTTGTTTTTAAAACCTTTTATTAAAAACTGCTTTGTCGATCTTTTGGGGTTTTAACCATCTCCTTGCAAAGGGAGCCAGAAAATCTATGGTGTGGTAGAAGGAAAGCATCAGGGAGAACTTCCAAAATGCATTAAAGCCTCCAGACAAGAACATTTTTTACTGCCCTGAGGATATCAAACGAGAAAGTACTTGAAGAAGGTAGCAGGAACAGTCCTGTGGTGGTCAAGATGACCCAGGTGTGGAGCAGCTCATCCCTCCACCCCCCAAGGCACCCACAGGCACTGCAAGACTTTGCATTTTGCTGCTGAACACACATGCCCCAAAATTTCTAGTATCCCCCTTCTAATCAGGTTTGGTAGTAGATTTAATTTATTTATTCCTGCTCAATCATCCTGCTGAGTTTACTTTTGGATTTTCAACAAATTTCCCTCCAGGCATCAGCTCTGCCCTGCTCTCAAGCCTGTTGGTTGCCACTGCTGTGCAGGGGTGAGTGTATTTGGCAACTGTGAAGCCAGAGAGGAATTACCATGGGATTACCACAAATCTGGTTCCTCTAAATCACTATTTTGGCATTGCCCACCCAGCTTCTGTTTGCCTTTGTTCTAATGAAATGGTGCCTTGGTGTTTCTTGATGGAATTCAGTGTTTATCTCAGCACAAGGGCTGGATATAACATTTATTAGGGGTTCTGAGTTCAGCCTGAGGACTGACTGTAAACTCAGGCAATTAAATGAGTTTTTCCTCATCATTTCCCTCTTGCTGGAGTTGTTCCTGTATTGTGGGTGAATGGGCTTTGCTGGCCTGCAGCCTGGTGGGGGATGCCCAGGTTTCCCTGCCATTCCACGATCCAAGCCGGTTTTGTGTTGCCAAGCCCTGCAGAGGAAAATTCCATTGATCCTGGATCAGTTTCTCTTGCAAACGAGCTCTCCGTGATTCCAGGAGCAAGCTGGATCCGAGGCAGGCTGGCAGGGCAAGGCTGGATTTGGCAACCAAGCCCACGGTGTCCCCTCGCCACAGCCCGGTGGGCTCGGGGATTTGTGCGGGGCTCTTTAGCTCATTAACACGCTTTGATTAACAGCCTGTTCCTTCCCTTCGCCACACGGTGGTACCAGGAAACACAGAATCGGGGCTGCGAGACCAACAAATGGCAGGGAGCGGCCAAAAGCAGCTTGGCAAACTTGGAGAGGCTGGAACCTGGTTTGTCACGGTCTGATCCAGCCACCTCCATCCTCTGCCACCATCAGAGGCTCAGCATTTGTCACACAACACTCACCTGAGCAATGTGAGACCCCTCCGAGCCTCTCTTTCTAGTTTTTGTTAAGTTTTTGCTCAAAACCCAGGCAGAACGCTCAATTCCTCATCATTTGACAGGCATAGCTGGCGTTTCACAGGAGTCTATCCATGGTATATCAAGCCTTTGAAGTTAGGCTTCCCAAATTCTATTTTAGGAATCACTGGACCACTCCTCTTCCTCCTCAGGCCATTATTGCAGCTGTCCTGAAAGTCTGAGCCTAAACTAGAGCTGCCACTCTCCATCTCATCTGTCTGGAAGGGATACTTTATCCTAAACCCAGATTTGAATAAGTATCATATAAGCCTGGTCACTTTAAGGCTTGCTGGCACAAACTACTTATGTCAGACTTGCTGAATCTTCAACCTGAGATCAAAAAATAATGTTCAAAGCAATAATAGCTTATTTATTGGAAAGCTTCCTGTGCTTTTTGTCATGTTTCCTTTCGCTTTTGTGTGCCAGTATTTTGAGTGTATGTACTCTTTCTGTACAAGCCAAATCTAGGGAACTGAATTGTGATATCTGTGCTGATTCAAAATCCCTTTTAACGTCTCACCAGAGTGATTTTTTTGTGATGCTGTAGAACTGTGGGCTCACGTTGCCAGCACCTTTCACCAGCACTGCATTGAAGTCACTCTGTGACGTGTGTTGGGCTGAGGCAATGCCATCAATTGCTGCTTTTCCTTCCCCTTTCACATTATCAAAGCCTCAGTGGTTGGGTTATCTCCCTGTAGCACATGCTTTCCATGCTTACCCTTTCCAAGGAGCAGTGTGTAAAGCTGCAGAGGAAGTGGCTGCTCCCCAGAGCTGGCAGGATTGCAGGGGAAGCACTTGACACCCTCATGATACTTCCTTGAAGGGGATGCAGAAGGGAAAGATGAGCTCCTCATAAGCCAAACTCATCCCTTGGCTTCAGTTCTCAGTGCCTGCTTGGGGCAGGGATTTATGATTTGGTTGGGGTGGGAATTTATGGATTTATTGGGGCAGGGATTTATGCATTTGGTGGACGAAGTGGGCTAAACCCCACCCAGAGCTAGGGAAAGTCAGAAGGGAGAGGTTTCCAGTCACAAGGATAAATGCTGTAGCATGAAGGTATAGCAAACATTGAACCCAAAAGTTTCAGGGACATCTGACTGTGCTGAAAAACACAGATTATATTCCCATGTCTCCTTGAACAGGCCCTGTCACCATGCCCTGGTAGTTCCTGGATAATGAACCTGCAGGGATTGTTCTGTGATCAGCAAAATGAGCAGCCCAGGGTTCCCATCCCTTTGCAGGGAATGCTTTGGGAGTTTGGCTTATTGATTGACTCAGTGAATGAACAGTTTCTATCAGCAAAGCAGGGCTGAGCCAGCCTTCAGCTTCTGGTTTGTGTTTGGGGGGGAAAGGCTGGGCTGGGCAGGGCTTGGAGCAACCCAGTCTAGTTGGATGTCTCTGTCCATGGCAGTGGGGTGGAAAGGGATGAGCTTTAAGGTCCCTTCCAAACCATTCTGGGACTCCATGAAATCACAGGGCAGCCCTGGGAATGCTGCTAACCCCTTTGCCCCTGCCCTTCCCCGAGGAGGTCGGGCTGGCTGCTGGGGCTGACGTGTGCTGGCTCCAGCTCCCTGATCTCAGCCTGCCTCGCACACGGGAGCAAACAGATTGTTGAAGATAAACCTGCCCAATGTCACCCCAAGGTCCTTGTCACATGGCGTGTGGCCGGAACTGGGGCTGAGCCTTGCCAGGCTCTGTGCACCCGAGCGGTGAGAACCACCCGGCTTGGCTTTGTGAACTCCCATCCCTCGGGTTCCTCCTGGCACGAAGGGGCAGTGCCTGAGCAGGTGACATTGCACAGCCAGGCAGGGGTGGGGACAGGACTGGCACTGCCCCGTGCTGGTTCCCATGCTCTGCTGCCTGGCAGAATTCCCTGGGCACTGCCAGGCTCTCCTCGCAGGAGGGAATCTTCCAGCATCTCATCTTCCAGCATCCCCACCTCACCCACACGGGGGTTCTGCAGGGTATTTTTACTTTAAGACACATTCCCCACCTTGCAAATAACTCCCTTTTCCTCCTGACGGGTGCAAAGGACTGCAGGACCCTGAGGGGTGACAAACACCCTCTGGCTGTGCCTTACCCTGTTCCTGAGCTGCTTTGCTTTCTGCCACAGCCCTTTCACTCACTCAAAGATTCATTTCTAAGGCCCCAGGGCTGATATTTGAACCCATCTGTCTCAGGGTGTACAGTGATGATATTTAACCCCGTGCCTGTATCTTCCTCCTCCAAAAGCTTCTGCTGGTGATCTCGTGGAAGGGACATTTATCTGCTGGTAATTGACTCCCATATTAACTTCCAACTGGCAAACAGCTGCCAAAAAACTGTTTCCCATCTCTGTTGATCAATAGTCCCTTTCAACAAGTATCTGGTGTTACTGAGTGTTAGCAGCTAATAGCACTATGATTCTTATACTATTTTAAGGGCTGTAGCATATCCCAGAGTCCTTATATCTGATAGAATGCTTTTGAGCTAAATAACGTTACATCAGGTGTTATTTATTATCAATTTCCGACACACTGACCCTATTTCCACCGTATCTTGTGCTGGGCAGCTGCCACAGGACATTTATCTCCAACATTATGTCAGTGGCTTCTTGGGTTGAGGGAGAAAATGATTCTGTGCAGACTGTAAATAGAAAAATGAGACAGCAGGTCTGGCCAGGAATTTCTGAAAGCAGGTTGGGAGCAAATATCTGATTTCCCACAGGAAAGGAGCCATTCCCCCCCCTGAAAGTCTCAGTTTTGCTGTCACAGTGGCAGAACTCAAACCACCTTCCAGGGTTAGGGCAGTTTAAACTACTCACTGCCTCTTCCAAAACATTTATTGGCATAAAATAACACCCCCTGAAGATTTTATCTATCCACTAGGTGACAAAATACCCGATTAGTCAAGATTTTGCTTTGTAAATTACTGTTAATCAATGGCTGGAGGCTCATGGGGAGCAAAGCAGAGGCAAATGAGAGGGAAAGTTCTTGAATTCTTGGACATGAACGTTGGGACCCATTTCTCTATAAAAGATATTTATCCCTCTCTTCACCCCTTGATCAACACTCCCCTCCCCTCTGCACTGTGACAGAGGAAAGGCACAGCCTCAGTGTGACAAAGAGGTGGCTTCAATCACATGGGTGCCCACAAAGTTTAGAGGAAGAAAGATAAAAGTGACTTCTTGCTTTTGATGATAGAAATCCTCTTTTGTGACAATAAAATGAGAGCAGCACACAAGAACTAGGGAGGTGGATTTGTAGCCTGCTAATGGAGCATCCTTTGGGCTGAACTTGGAAAGCCTGATGGGCACTAAAGAATAATTTTGAGAGAGGATTTTTCCAGTGAAGGATCAAGTTGTTCCTCTGGTGTCAGCAGAGGTGTGAGCACTCCTGGTGAGCTCCCCCAGAAGAGCACCAAGCCTTTCCTCTGGACAGTCCTGACACTTCTCCTACAAACCACAAGAGCCCCTTTGGGAAGAAGAATGCCTAAAGAGCAGCTTCAAGTTCCCTCACGAAGGTGGGAGGAGGAAAAAAAGCAATTTAATAGTCAAGCCCAAAGTACCAGCCTTGTATTTCTGCCCCATTTTCCAGCGTGCCACAAGACATGCAATGCTGCCAAATACCCCGAATCTGTTTGTTGGGGTTTTTGTAATGCTGATGAGGGACAGACAGATTGTCTTTTGCTAGGAGTCGGGTTTCTGCCATCACTGAACCTGTTGTGCCTTTTGTTCCCTCCCAAACTGGGAAACTCTTGAGCAGAGTGTGGCTGTGTCTCCTACCTGGCCATGAGGCTGAGTCATTCCTGAGCTCTGCACTGCCCGAGGCAGTTTCTAAAGCACAGAAAACAAGTGGTGTTAGAAGAGAAGTTGGAGACCTGCTCTTCTCTCCCGAAGTGATGAAGGCACCTTTTCCCCCCACCTCTCCAAAATCGTGCCTGTGTTAAGCCTTCCCATGTAATACAGGCAGTCATTAAGGCCAGAACATTCCCAGTCAGGATCAGCTCTCATATTTTAGAAGTTTATTTCTCTGGCTGCTTTTGGGATGTGGCTTTTAAAGGCTGGATGTGTGCAATGGTCTCTGCTTCCTGAGAGGTCTGAGGAGTAAAATGCTGCCAGTCATATGTCGCTCTGAAATCAGAAATAAAGCTCATGTTCCCCCAAGGAAAATAGTTTTCTGGGGGCTTTGGGCTTCTTGTCAGGATCTCTGAACTTCACTTTCAATTTCCAAATGGTTTCTTTATTTTTTTTGGGTGGAGTGGTGGCACCCAAACCCCAGAATGGGGTGATTAGGGGCAGGTATCTGTGTGTGCCCTCTGTGAAGCAGGACGAGACTTGTTCAGGATGAGCCCGAGAACACTGGGATGACATTTTCCTTTCACTGGGATTCTGTCGAAAAGTGGTTTTGTTTTCCCCTGCCCTGTCTGGAGAAACTGGGACCTGTGTGCTCTGGAAGGAGCACAAAACCCAGGGCATCTTTTTCCACTTAAAAGCCCCATCCCTTGTTGACAAGATCCTAAACCTAAAAGAACCACAAACCCCACTGTGCTCAGTGCTGTTTGCTCGGGTTCCTCCCTGGTTGGGGTCGGTGCAAACAGCCCTGGCAGCTTCACTTCTGTTTACAGTTTCTAATAGTTTGCTCTTTCATGTTATCACTCCCTCACATTGCCCTACACTGGAATAAACTACAAACATAGCTGTGTGCTCATTAAAAACAAAATTTGCCCCATAACTTGCTCTAAATAACTTCCCACCTGGGCTGAAAACCATTTTAAAAATGAAATTTTAAAAAAAATGGTGAGAAATGGCTTATATTTTATACAGGGCTTTGAAAAAAATCCGTTTTCAGGTAGAAAAAAGAAACTTTTACAGAAGAAATTGTTCCCTGGGAGGGTGGGCAGGCCCTGGCACAGGTTGGGCAGAGAAGCTCTGGCTGCCCCATCCCTGGAAGTGTCCAAGGCCAAGTTGGAGCACCCTGGGACAGTGGGAGGTGTCCCTGCCCATGGCAGGGGGTGGAATGAGATGATCTTTAAGGCCCCTTCTAATCCAAACCATTCCAGGATTCCAGCTGGAGTTTGAGCCACTCTTGAGCTCTGTTTTTGAAGGAGGAGCAGGTCAGAGGAGCCTGCAGAGCTCAGCTGGGTTGGGTGGGTGTGCTGAGCACAGCAGGTGCTGCCGCTGGCACAACCCAAATCCTCAGCTGCTTCTCATGGATCCAGAAGGCTGGATGGGCTGAGAAGCAGCTCCTCTGAGGTCCCAGGAACCAGCCAAAGAACAGGACAGAACCACAGGCCATTGGGCAGAGCAGGATTGGCCTCATATCCTTCGAATCCCAAAAAAACCAAATCACCTCCCTCTCTCCCCTCCAACGATGTGAGGAGATGACTGGGGCTGGAACAGATCCTTTGGTTGGGGTGCCCAGGGCTGTGTCCTGAGCAGGAGCAGGAGCTGGAGCGACCACCCCTGCTTTATTTGCATCGAGGAAAGGGAAGGTAAGTGATACAGGAGACGGGCAGCGATTGTATCCATGGCAACCGGCAGATACGGCCTCGCTGCTCCATCCCCATCGCCATCCCAGGGCACATCCCGGCTCCGACGGGTCCCTCTCCTCCAGGCACCCCTTGGCTGCAGCTCAGAGCTCCTCAGAGGCACAAAATCCACAAACCAAGCACATTTCCCAAAGCCAAAGCAGCAGAATTCCCGGGCCTGAGCTGCGTGTGCTTCACCAGGGGGCTCCCTGGGAGGGGTTTTTGGGATGAGGGGATGGAGTGGATTGCAGAAACACCACATAGGAGCAGGGGGGGCTTGGCAGGCTGAGAATCTGCAGAAGGAGCTGGAAAAATGCGAATTATTCTGAAAAAAAAATAAATAAAAGGAAAAAAAGGATTTAGGTATGTTGGACACTTCAGAAATGCCGGTGAGCTGAGCAAGGGAATGGGATCCTCACCTGTGTGGGAATGCCAGGAGAGGTTCGAGGTGTTTGGGAATGGGATTCTCACCTGTGTGGGAATGCCAGGAGAGGTTCGAGGTGTTTGCCCTGTGAAAAAGCCCCAAGCTGCACAATCCCTGCCCAGGGGAGGGGGAGCTGCCTGGGCTCTGCTTCCCCCAGGGCACAGAATCCCTTGCCTGGGCTCTGCTTCCCCCTGAGCTCTCCATCCCCTGCCTGGGCTCTGCTTCCCCCAGAGCTCTGCATCCCCTGCCTGGGCTCTGCTTCCCCCTGAGCTCTCCATCCCCTGCCTGGGCTCTGCTTCCCCCAGGGCACAGAATCCCTTGCCTGGGTTCTGCTTCCCCCAGAGCTCTGCATCCCCTGCCTGGGCTCTGCTTCCCCCAGAGCTCTGCATCCCCTGCCTGCTCTGGTGCAGTTCCTGCATTCCAGCTGCTGCCTGGACCTGCCTGGGAAAACGCTGGCATTTGAGGCAGCTGCAATCACACCCCGTGCTGGGGAACGGGAAGAAATCTGTCAGAAAAGCAAAGAGCTCTTAAACACAGCCCATTTTCCTCGTTCCCTGCTTTGTGTCTCCAACGTGGCTGATACCACGCTAAGGAGGAATGTTCCTGGGATCAAAACAAGGTGATCCATCATCTCTCCCTCCATGTTTTGTGTTTGCAAAACAAAGCAGGAGAGGCCAAGAAATGAGATGCTGAATGGAGAGCTGGGGATTAGAAGACAGGACAAGTTCTGCCCTGGCATTTAAACCGTGCCTCAGTTTCCCTGCGAGGACAGTGGGACAGCAACAAGCTCTGGAACTGATTAGTCAATATTAAAAGTACAAAGCGGGTTGCTGCGAGCTCTAATTAATTGCCTGTCTTAGCAGATTACACGAGTCTGTAAATTGCAGCAGGCATTTGGGACTCAGCCCTTCGAGTTCTGGTGCCTGTGAGCTTTTTGCACTTCCTTGTGTGTGTAAAAGCATCAGCCCACGGAGCAGGCAGGGAGTGAGAGATGGGCCTGGATTCAGAAAATGAAAGGATCTGCTGAGCCAGGGGAGCACTGTGTGATTTTGGGGAGGGTCACTCGTCCAGTTTATTGGATAACAAGGGGGAATTGGCCCTGGCAATGACAGGGACCATCCTGCACCCACTTTGGAACAGCTCCTGTGGGGCTGTCCTGGTTTTGGCTGGGATAGGGTTAATTTGCTCCTTAACTGGCTTAACGAATGTTGTCAGCCTCTCTGCAAAGGGAAACGCTGCACAGCCAGCCAGCTGCAGAGGCAAAAATATCTACAACTGTATTTGAGGAGGATTTGATGGGTTTAAAACCGAACTAAAACCCGCAGCATTTTGAATTTTCAGCGAATGCAGCTCTGACAAAGGATGCAGCTGATGCAGAGTCTCTGTTTACCACGGCAGCAGCTCCCCAGCCTGCAACTGCCTCGGATAAAATGCCAGTCTATATGTTTTAATCACTGTATTTAGCCATGACAGTCACCCAAACAGAGGATTTTGCTTTTTGTACCATGATTCCAGGATCAGGGATGCTTTTTATAGCTGTTCTTGGACTGGAAATACACCCTGGGGGACACCACTACCTCATTTCTCTTACCCTGACATCCTGCCCTGGACTTAGCAGCAATCTCCTGTGGCACGTTTCACCTTCTGCTAATCCAGCAAGGATTCAGCATTATCTGGTGGGGAAGTGAGGGAAGGTCAGTCTGATAATACCTTCTATCAGCAGAGAGATGGCTTCTCTTGGAGTCCTGGAGCTCCTGAATTGCTGTGCTCTCACTGAGGCCTTTTTTGGGGTGTTATTATAATTCTGAGATACTCTAGAGACACCTCGGCAAAATCCTCTCCTGGCCTTTAAAAAAAGTAGCTGCAGAGATGCAGAGGATAATAACTCCCATGTCATTTGTAAGACAGCAATGTCTTTAATTTGCTGGTTTCCTACAAGAAGTGGGCAGGATAATTTGGCAGTTTTATTTAGGTGCAGTGGTGTCATGGGCTTAGAGCCACTGTCTGAAGAAGTCATTGCTCCATAAAGCTTCATGATTTCTGTCTTTTGTCAAGTCCAGGAGCAGCCTGCCTGTCTCTGCCATGATAGATGATGGACTTTGTGCATCCCAAGAGACCTGCCAGGGGTGGAAACAGCAGCATTCCTGTCTCCCTCCCCTCCATAGGCCTTGCTCTGGGTATTGCCCATGGACCTTTCACTGTGATCTTGAAAAGGAAAACCTGCTTTTCTACTATAACTCTTCACACTTCAAAAATAATTTATTTTTAACTTTTTTTTTTTTAAGAAATTGTTTATAATTACAATTGTGATCTTGGAATCAGGAATTTCCCAGGAGTCAAGGACCAGCTTGAGATCCCCCCTCAGCTGCTGCAGGTTCTGCTCAGCACCTGATCCTGCCTGACTTCCATGCCTGGAAGTTGGGAGATATTCAGTGGGAAATGGCCTTTGTGCCTGGCACTACAGCTCAAATATTCCTTCTGGGCTTGTCACCTGGATGGGAAGCTCCAAGTGCACCTGGATCTGATGGATTCATGGGGCTGACATTAAACCATGGCAGGTCACCAAGTAGAGTCTTATTGTCCTTCCAAAAAGGAAACACAGAGCACTGTCCTGGACTCACCACCCACCTGGATCCCTCCGACCTGCCCCAGGGCTGAAGGAACAGGAGATGGGTTTGGCAAACCAGTGAAGGAGGTAAATGGGATTCTGGTATTGACATCACCATGTTACTGATGCCATTGAAAGCAGGTTGCAGCAGCTGGAGGCTGGATGGAACCAGCCAGCACGGCGTGTTCCAGGCAACGAGGGGAAATTACGGAGGGCTTTGGAGCTGAGTGAATAACTCCCCACAAGATCTGCTGCAGCTTGCTCCAACAGCAAGTGCCATGAGTTTAATTGGCTCTAACAGGACCTCACTTAGTACCAGCCGGGTGGATTTGTGTTGTTTAATGCCTCTGTCTGGGGCTCCGGCACGCACGGCACAGATGGGGGCTCTGAGCACGGGGCTCGGAGACAGCAATTCCCAGCCTTGGCTCTAACACATGGCACCGTGGGAATTTTCTACACTCCATTCCCCCAGATGCAGAAAAGAGGGCAGCGCTCTCCTAAATCACAAGCAGGTCCTGGGGATGACTCACAAATCAGCTTCACGTGCTTTGGAGAGTCGCTGGAATTTTTCACAGCGCCGGGCTCTGGTTTAATTTGGCTTTTTCAGAGGGCACTGCCCTCTCAGAACAGGTAAAGGGCCGAGGGCTCTGAGCTGGGACACCTGCCCTCAGAATGCACAGTCCCAGCTCCACAGGCTTCCACTCAGGCTCGTTAAATGTTTCCAGCCACACCTTGATGAAGTCAACCCTTAGCGATGCATCCTTGAACAAGATTTCCTTTCTTTTTGGTTTTTAATAAATAGTTCTGTAATGGAACATGAAAACGTGGTGCTTTGGGGGTTGGAAAAATGCGAGTAGAACAAAAGCTTTTCCTATTTGAGAAACCTGACAGGTGGGAATAGCCAGGAATTCTGAACGCCTGCACTTAAAGGCATCTTTTCTCCCAAGTTCTCCAAAGGTGGATGTGTTTTTATCCCTGTTTTGTAGGGAAGGAGGGGGGGATCTGCAGGATGGGATGAGCATCGTCCCATGGCACATCTCAGACTTGGAATCTGGATTTCCCAGAGCAGTGCTGGGCACTGGTGAGGCTGCACCTCAAATCCTGGGGCAGTTCTGAGCCCCTCATGACAACAAAAACATTGAGGGGCTGGAGCGTGTCCAGGGAAGGGAACGAAGCTGGTGAAGGGGCTGGAGTACCAGGAGTGGCTGAGGGAGCTGGGGGGGCTCAGCCTGGAGAAAAGGAGGCTCAGGGGGACCTTCTGGCTCTGCAAGTCCCTGACAGGAGTGAGGAGCTGGGGGGGTCGGGCTCTGCTCGCAGGGAACAGGGACAGCAGGAGAGGAAATATCCTCAGGCTATACCAGAGGAGGCTTAGCTTGGATCTTAAGAAATATTTCTTCACGAAAAGGGTGGTCAGGCTGCCCAGGGCAATGCTGGAGCCCCCATCCCCATAGCGATTCCAAAGCCTCCTAGGTGCGGCACTTTGGG
>WBMV01004546.1:322440-371965 GCA_013396655.1 Campylorhamphus procurvoides
TCCTCATCCAGACCCCCAAGGCAGATGTGCAGGATGGTGCTCAGCCCCTGCCCACACCCCCGGCTCGCACCACAGCCATTTCCCAGCCAAGGGACAGCTCGCAGCAGTTGTCACCCTCTGCAGGGCAGCCGGCTGAGGCACCGTCCTCGGGAACTCTGTAGTTAAACATCTCATCCAGATTGGCACTAGCAGCTCTCCTGGAGAAACCAGAGGGAGGGTGGGGGGTTTGTCGCAGGTATTTCACAGTCCTTGGTGCTTTCCCATTGTTCTGGCTGCATTTGATGCTGTCACAGTCCTTTATCGTGCCTGGGAATGTTGCAATGGTTAATCAGTGAGATTTCCTCGTTCCTGTTTAAAATTGCCTCTTAGGAGATGTCTGCTTTGAGAGCGGGCAGCGTTTCACCCCCGCTGCAGGGACAGCAGGGAGGTGTGTTGCCCATGGGAAGTGAGGTTTCCTAATTTTCCTCAGCCAGGTATGGCACAGCTTCCCCTGGAGCCCCCCGTGCTGGTGGGGGCTGTGTTGGAGGCTCTGCCGGTGCCAAAAAGCTGGCACGGGGGTGCGGGGGGTGAGGAGCATCCTCTCCGAAGCATCGCTGGAGTCGTGAGGATGAGTTTGTGCTCCAAAGGGGAGAGAGCAGGGAAGTCCTGCGGCGATTCCCGAAACCCCGGCGTGCGCCCGGAGCCTGGGCGTGGGTTAGTGCTGGGAGACAGGGCTTTTTATTTGTGGTTTCTCCCTCCCTGAGTAGCGAGATGCCTGAAAAGCCTGAAATCGCCACCAGCCTCACAATGGGAGGAAACTAATGCCAGCGCCCGGGGCTGTGGATGCCGTGGGCGAGGTTTCATTCAGTCCCTAATGCCGGGTGCCCCAGGTGCCGGGCAGGGGCTGTGTCAGCACCACGGCATCGCTTCCCAAGGGATAGGAAAGGAAAGGGGGCTCCGGTGTGATGGGGAGCCCCGGGCAGCTCCCGGCATCAGCACGGGGCTGTTCCCCTCATCGCATCAGGAAGGAGGGTGTGAATTGGGAACGGAGACTGGAGGAAGGCTCTGGCTTTCCCCTTCCCCCAGCTCACCTTGGCCCGGGGTCAGGGTCAGGCACCACGTGTAGAGGGTGTTTCTGCACATCGGGCTTTTTTGAATCTCAGGTTCCCCAGTGGGACGTCAGGGATTTTTACCTCCCTTTGGTTTAAGGGGCTGGGTAAACACTCCTGATTCCAGCGAGGAAAACGGGACAGGTGTTGTTCACCTCTACACCTGGGCCAGACTTCAGAGAGTTCCTTCCCTGGGATCCAGCAGCATGTGAGAGCAGTGGAGAGGGACTAAGGCTTGGGAGGAGTTTTGCACCTTGAGGCTAAAATCACCCAGGGTAGGGGCCCAAGGGGGGAGTTTTCAGCGCTCCCGGGAGAGGTGGCACCGCTGAGAAAGAGAGGAGACTTTTCTGGAACACCAGTTACGTAAATTGCCCTGGGATCGCTGCCATCCAGGTTAGAAACCGGCTTCCTCCGACCTTTGCTTTCTGAGTCATGGAGCAGAGGTGCTGTCACCGTGCTGGTGGAGGCATCAGTCCTATTGTTGAGGGATTTGGGGTTTTTCCACTGTGTTCCGGCAGAATTGGCCGGCTGGTGCCCCTTGTCTTGGCCCACAGAAGCTCAGCTGTGCCAGGGAATCGCGTGGGAGTGGGTGGCAGTGGGAGCTTGGAACTGATCCCTTTGCAGGAGCCAAGTCCCTCTGTCCTGGGGACTGTGTTTTGTAATCCCTTTTCCTGCTTTTTTTTCCTCCCATTCTGTCTTCTGATGATATTATTCCAAATATTGCTTATGTGGCAGAAAAACCTGTCTGGGTGCTGGAGAATGGAGTTGAATGACACAGAAATCCTTCCCTGGGAGGGTGGGCAGGCCCTGGCACAGGTTGGGCCGAGAAGCTGTGGCTGCCCCATCCCTGGAAGTGTCCAAGGCCAGGTTGGACAAGGCTTGGAGCAACCTGGGCTAGTGGAAGGTGTCCTTGCCCATGTCCTTTCCAACCCAAACCATTCTGTGATTCCATGACTTCATCGCCATAGCCATGGATCTGTCATCAGGGCTCTGCTTTGCCTTAAATTCCTGTTTCATTACATAAACACACAACAACGAAACTGACGTGGGATTACGCCAAACTCAACCACTTCAAGCTAATTATTTTTGCCTGTATCATTCTTTACTGAGCAGGAGCTCTTCATGAATAACTCTTTCTCAAGCATCGTAGCTGAACAATGCAAAACTATGATCAAAAGACAAGGGAGGCAGCTGAGTGTCTCTGATATGCCTTGTGCAGAGAATCCTCGGTCTCTTTGGGCTCCAGGAGTTCTTTCAGACATCTCTATTTTGGCAGAATGACTTCCTTTCCCTGAACTGCAATAGGCAAGATCCATAAATTCCACTTTATAATAATAATCCTAATTTAAAAATGCCTTGTTCTTGCGTCAAACCAGCAGAACCTCTGGGGTGAGGGGTTTCTTCCCCCACTCCTTCCTGCTCGAGTGCTTCATGGTTCAACAGACCTGGGTCAAAAAGCATCTCTGGGTCCCTGGTTGTGTTTTGGGCATCTCAAAAATGACTAGTCAAGGTCCAGGAATAGCAGCAGGCTGCTTTTCCAGGCAGAGCTGTCGATAACCTGGCATGACTCGTGCTGGTGGTGTAAGCACAGAGGGCAGCAGGAGTGGGCACTGTCCACCCTCGTCCTGCTTTCACATCAGAGCACACTGGCCTGGTCTCTAAATTGCTCCCTGTGCTGCGGATTAGGTGGAATTAAAAGGGTTTAAAACACAAGATGTCCTAAGATAAATATCTCCCAAGTTCAGACAGGCAGTTGCGTAACAGAACCCACTTGTTTTCCAGGATACTTTTCGGAGGGCTATTAAGGAAACTTGGGAGCAGGAGGGGGTTGTGTCACCTCTGGGGCTGTTGGAGGGGTCACTCCCCCAGAGGTGCCCTCACTGCTGGGCTGCTGCTCCACGTGCCCATCAGATTAGCTCTGTAATCCCTGTTTCTGCTCACCCTGGAGCAGGGCAGGCTGGAAAGCTGCAAGGACAGGCTGCTGGCCCCTGGTAAGGCTCATGTCGTGCCTTCTTGGTGACCCAAGGCCTGCTCTGCCACCACCTGTATCAGCTCCCCACTGCCCCAGGGGAAGGATCTCTGTCTCCCTCCTGCAGCAGGATCCTCTTGGAGCTGGACATTCAGGAGGCTCCTTTCCAGCCCTGAGAGCATCAGCAGGGAGGAGAACACACACACTCGGTGCAGGGGGAGGGCAGAAATAAACCATTTTAAAGAGGCAAATGTCAAACCAAGAAACCCACAAACTATTTCAGCTCCATTTATGATGTGGTGAACGGCTGTATTTTATCCTGGTGATGAGTCTGAACTGTGTGTTTCCATCTGGGACACTTATAAATGGCCCTCCAATTCCATATGAGGGAATAAGGACTGGCTCTGCTCTGGGGTGGAAGGAAAGTGCTTGGCTGTGATTACTGCAGTTCTCTGCTCACACATCTGCCTCATGTCAGCCTGAGAAAGCGACTGTTTCATCAGGAGCTTCATCCCTCTGAGACCAGGGAACTGCATGCCCAGGAAACCTCCCTGGTGTGGGCACTCTTCTTTTTCTTCCCCTGTTTCTTCCATCCCCAGGCAGGATGGATTTCTGTCAAGAGCAGGGTGTAGGACAAGTGTCCCTTGGAGCAGGGAGCTGATGAAACCCAGCCCTTGAGGTCTGGTGGGTCTGTAGGTGGAACCTGGTGTTTCCCAGCTTACCCTGGAAGCTGAAGGGTTGGATGGACCCTGCATGAACTCACCCCTCTCCTGACACCTGCATCGTAGATCTGTTCTCCAGACCATGACCCAGGCACTGCTTCCCTCCGTCCAACACAGAAATTCTGCTTCCTAGGCTGTTTTAGACAAAATCAGCCCTCCCCGAGCTCTGCTTTGGCTTAGCAGCCAGTTAGGAATTGTTGATCAGTGAGAGCTGAGCCAGCAAACATCAGTGTGTTTCCAAGTCTGGTTATCTCCAGCACCGTGTCTCCCCCTTCGCTGTGGGGGCTGCTCATAAACACAAATCTTACTTCACTGCTCAGCTATTCTTTGTGCTGATGGCACCAAGAGCTCCCTGTAAACACCAGGGCAACATTCCTCGGGGAGAACTTGGCTTGGGTGGAGGTGCTGCTGCTGAAAACACTTTGGAGCTTCAAAGTTGAGCTGGGACTAAGGTGAGTTGTGGAGCTCAGAGTGGGTCCATAGAGATGTAAATATTGCAGGACCATTGCTGGTCTCCTCAGCTGGTGTGTTGGAGGACTGAGCTGTTCTGTGAGACAGCATAGGTTGGATTGAGTGGAGAGACCTGAATATGAAGATATATAGAAACTGGGGATTGTTGTCTGTGGATTTGAAGTGTCTGAAAAAGAAGCTTGGGCTTAGATTCAGTTCCTGTGAGGCAGCCACAGGCAGGGGGCTGAGCAGGGTGAATCCAGCAGGGATGGTTTCAAACCCTCCTGTGGGAAGCAGGAGAGTGTGAGCCTGGAAGTGCCTCGTGAATGTTGTGGGAAGTAAGAGCAGCATCAGAGAGAAGTTTCCTCAGCAGCCCCAAAGCTCTGTCAAGGTCAGCAATTGTGAGTTTTGCTTTATATTAAAAGGTAGAGGGTTAAATTTGGCCTAAGGGGGAAAAGGGGATGGTGGAGTCCTGAGGCAGAAGCCAGGCTGATCATTCCACTGAGTTGTTGCTTCTCCAGGGAAGGAGTTGGCTTTGTTTGCCGATTCCTGAAAGGCTCTAAAACCCAGTTATTCCACTGAGAATCCGCAGCCAAAATACACTGGCATTGCAACTCTTCACTTGGGCCATGACATCTGAAAAGGAGGGAGTAAACTGGCCTTGTTCTTTCGGAGAGAGAGATGATTTTTGGAGCCTGAGACTGCAGTGCAAATAGATGTCAAAGCAAAGTCTCCCTGCCCTTGTTTTTCTCCACAGTCTGCAGAACATTTTCAGTGCGTGCTTACCCTGCTCTCAGTGTCTGTGTCCTCATGAAATCCCACCCACTTTTGCCCCCGCTGGTTCCTCCAGCGCTGAACCTGATCCCTCTGGGGCTCTGTGTGACCGGCTGGTGCCACTCCAGGTGGCTCAGGTCACCTGCTGTGACTTTGGACAGGGCTGGACCGTGGGGCACTTTTCCTGCGGGAATCAGCTGTGAGAGGGTAATAAATAACTGATAAGTGTTCCTATCAAAGACAATGTCAGGGCACAATGGCTGGTAACTGCATTTTGGCACTGCTCTTCTGGCTTCACCCATCTCCCTGCCTGCTGCTCCCACTGATCCCAGGGGGACAGGGGAGGGATGGCCACAATGTGGGTGCAGGATGGAGGAGTGTCTGCAGCACTGGGATCATCCTGCCCCCCATCACCTCAGGGATCCCCACTGAAGGGGTGCAGGAGTGCTGTTTGCCCCACAAGTGATATCTGGTGTATAAGGAGCCCTGATTTCATTTGGGGGATGGGTGGAAAGACTCTCTGGGCTCAAACCTTTGTTTCAAATGAATTAAAAGACAAACCCCCCTTGGGGGGAATGTTCAACCACCTTGTCCCATGTCCTGAGTGCCATCCTGCCCTGCTTGTCCCACACAAAGGGCTCCCAAAGCCAGCAGCCTTTTTAAGGTGTGTGAGGAGCAGTCCCGTGGCTAACACAGGTTCTTTTCCTTTGCAGAACGGGCAGGCAGCTCCAGAAGAAGGTGGGAATCCTCCAACCAAGGTAAAAATGCTCTGGGGTTATGTCTTCAAGTCATCCCTCCTGGGTGGGTGGGGGGTGTGAGCTGGGTTGGGGACAGCTATTTATAAACCCTGTAAGCTGCTGTGCTGTAATCGGGATGAGTGCACGTGGCAGTGCCAGGGACTGGAGATGGGCAAGAGGAGAGAGAAACCCTCTGCCCTGCTGTCCCTTGGGTCATCCAAGTGTGCCTGGGAAGCTCCCAAAGGGCTGCCTTGGTCCAGCACACAGCCAAGGGCAAGAAGGGAGAATCCCTGGGGTGTTCTGGTGCCGTGTTTTTGCCTCTCTCTGTGTTGTGAGCTCGCCAGATGGGATGAGAAGTGCAAGAGTATTTGATGGTTTTGGCACAGCTGCCCTTGCTGAGTGCCTGGTATCTGTTTATTCTCTGGCCTTGGTGGGGCTGGCAGGAGCTCTGCTTATGCCAAGTTGCTCTCTGTGTCCCCATTTGCATCAGCTGGAAGGGCAGAGGGAGCTGGGCTGCTGTGTTTTGGGCAGGGGGCTTAACCTGCTAGTCCTTCTTGAGATCTTGAGACACCAAAAACTCCTCCTGCCCCCCACAGGACCTGAATGGTGTGGAAGGAGGGGATTTCTCTGCTGTGAGCCCTCCCCAAGCACAGCACTGAGCCCTTGGTGCTGTTACAACCTCCTGGTTGTGCCCCTTCCTCCCTGTCCTGTCCTGCAGGGCAGAAGAGCCATTGCAATACCATGAAATCATAATCCTTTCAGGATTTCCTTTCTCTGCTCCAAGTGTGGAGAATGACACAACATGTTTGATTTGCCCTGGGCGACCTCACCGAGCAGGTTGTCGAGAGCTTGTCGTGTGCTGTCCCCTCAGTGAGGGCCCCGGGGCAGCTTCTCCCTCTGAATCATCATCCCTGCCAAAGGCTCTGGGGGCTTCTTGGGTTGTTTTTCCAGTTGGTTGTGTTGTATTTTTAGTGACATTTCAACCCAAAAACCAGTTGTCTGCGTTTCAGCCAGTTTGTTTGTTTGGGGGGTTGTTTTCCCCTGAGATTTGAGTGGATTTCTGGCAGTGCTGTCACATCTCCCCTGCCTGTCCTGCCTCTCTGTCCCACTCGCTGGCCTGGCACTCCTCCAGCACAGAAATCTGGGGTGGGTCAGATGAGCTCAGGTCAATGAAACTCTGCATTTCCCTCCCCAGTGGGTTTATGGTTCTTCACTGTATCTCTGGCACGGGGAAAAAAAACGTAAATTGTCCCTTCTGGTTGGATTCCAGCCGGGTTTCTGAGGCTCGAGACTTTGCTTCTTTCATCTTCAAACACTTGGCTAAACTGCCCTCCCCTAAAAGCTGCTGCAGGATGTTGCTTTAAAAATCATTTAAGGCTGTTTTGGTTTTTTCTTTGAAGAACATCCCTGAGACAAACCCTGGCTGGTTCCACCTGCAGATGCTGCCCCACAGAAAGATCACCAGACAGAGGCCAAAAAGCCCTTGAGGTTCCCTTGGCTGCTCTGTGTGTGTGGGACATGGACATGAAGTCCAAGCTGGAGCAGAGCAGGGGGCAAGTTGTCCAACATCCCCCAGCAGGGAAGCCACAGGAGCTGGTGCAGGTGTCCTGCTTTCCTCTCTCCTCGTGGCCAAAATGCCTGTGAGCAGTGTCTGACCATCCCATTTTGGGTAACTTTGGAGCACTCAAAGCCCTCCTAACGTGGCCCTGAAATAACCTCGGTCTCCTTGCCCAAGTTTGTACAAGGTATGTTTGCCACCAGCCCTAGAGAAATCCCTTCTGTAAACACCTCCCTGGGCTGGAGGGCAGAGCCTGCCCTGAGATGCTGCACTGGGGGACAGGCAGTGCCCAGTGCCTGCTTTTCTGTCCCCTTTGGCTGTGAACACTCAGCAGCAGCTTCTGGCACCAGCTCTACCCACAGCAAGGACTGGGGTGGCAGAAACAAGCCCCAGTCACCATCTGAGGTGACTGTTCCCAAGCTGAAGGTTGCTCAGGCTCCCTCCCACACCCTTCTGTGCTGTGTGTGGAGAGCTGGAGGGGGAAGGGGCACCTTTTTCCCCCGGTTTGGACTCGCTATCCTTTTGTGGTTCTGTGATCTCTTCTAAAAATAACTCGGTGCCCACACTGTCCTCCCTCCCCTGTCCCTGCCAGCAGGATGCTGCCAGGAGGACACTGGTTTTATTTGCCTGGGCAATAACCAGAGGCACTCAGCAGAGGAGGAAATCCAAGGGTTCCTCAAAAGAGTCAGGAACTTCACAGCTGGTGGAGTCTGGTGATGAGTCTGATGCCTCATTCATCATCTCACCTGCTGCTGTGGCACTTGGGGGTCTTTGGGCACGAAATACATCGAAGTGGTCACTGCAGGGGTAGTGAGGGGATGTTTTTGGCCGTGTTCTGGTACTTTCTTGCTGCTTTTGCAGCTCCAACTCAGCTTCCCACCAAGGATAGCTTGTGCATTTCACAGCCTCTTGTGGATTCCACCTCTCCAGAACAGTTGTGGGACACAAATCCCTGCAAGCCCCATCCCTTGGTGTGTTTGCCTGCAAGATCCTTGGGCTGGGCTGGGGAAGAGTTAATATTCCTCCTGATGGCTGTGTTTTGGATTTGTGCTGAAAACAGGATGGCCACATCCCTAAAAACCAGGATGCTGATCCAGCACTGCATTGAGCAGAAGCATTTGGCAAATTTTGGTACAAGGATGGATTTTTTTCCCTCATCCTCTTTGGTGGTGGTGGTTGAAAGCTGCTCTGGGTGCTGAGCCTCGTCCTCTCCTGTGCTCTCCAGATTTTAACTGGCTGAAATGGATCCTTTTTCAGCTGGGGAACAGCAGCTGAATTCCGTGGGAAAATGGAACCTCCCATCAGTGGGGTGTGCCAGCCTGCTCTGCACCAGCAGAGGGGTGAGCCTGTGCTCCCTGAAGGTGCCAAGTGTCAGAGAATTATGCATGGAAGTACAACTCCCAATTAGTGAAATCACTTCATAATGAAAAGCAGAGGAGTGGATTTGCAGCGCTGGGTGAGCCCACACTCTCCCTGGAGGGAACGTGCTGCGGGCTGGGGGTGCTGCTCAGCTTGTTCCTGGGTGATAATCACAGAGCACGGTGAAAACTGGGGAAGGGAAGAACTCAATTCTGCCAGCTCTGTGCCATAAAAGAGACCTTTGAGACTGGAGGGAGGGCTGTGCTCTGCCACATGAGCCAGCACAAGGTGCCCCACCTGCTCGGGCTCTGGGGATGCAGCAGAGGGGAGGACAAGGCTTTTTCCCAGACCTGTGTAGCTCCTGCTGGTTTATCCTCATGTCCTGACCAGGTAAAGCTTGTAGAAAGGTCCTGCCCTGCAGCATCTTGCAAGGGCATGAAGGAATCGTGGGCATGGACACCTCTGGCCAGAGAAATACCTGGATCACCAACATTAATATTTGTGTGTGTTGCTCTGGGTCAAACATCCCCTGTAACACTGGAATGTGACAAAGTACAGTCACAGTGACAGCTCTGAGCTGGAATTCTTTGGGATGAGTTGGAGGAAACAGGGTTGTAACCACCCCTACCTCTGATATCTCCATGCTTCAAGTTAAGGGTGGTCCTTGGGTTTGTTCCACAACTCCTGGTGAGGTTCTCGAGCCCAGACCTTCACTCCCACCTGTGGCTGGAGCAGCTTTCTTGCAGGTGGGGAGGAATCCTGCTCTGACCTCTTGGCATGGACTGGGAATTCTTCGTGCTCCTCCAGTGGGATGTAAGAGGAAGGCTTTGTGCTGCTCCATCATGGCATGGTGTGCTTTCCATGGAACATCTCCTTCACCCAGACTTCATGCTGCCCACAGGACATCCACTGACCTTGTCCTGCTTTCTTTGGAGTGGGTGGCCAGAGGAGAAACTGGAAGCACCTTCTCTTCACAGTGTGGGAGGACTAAAGAGTCATCCAAGACCTGCTGGCACCAAAGGGCAAGTCATGGAATCACTGAATGATTTGGGTTGGAAAGGCCCTTAAAGCTCATCTGCCACAAGCAGGGACCTTCCAGCAGACCAGGTTGCTCCAAGCCCCATCCAACCTCACCTGTGTGTCCATGGAGGGTTGCAGGTGAGCTCCAGGCTGAGAGTGGGACAGGAATCCTGTCCAGCCCTGGGATCCCTGTCAGAACTGGACACCCCTAATCACAACCTCTCGGCATGAAGGGTTTCAAAACAACCAAGTGCCTGCTCTGCAGAGGGCCCTGCGTGTTTGTACAGCTGTCTCTGCCTCCTCCAAGGACTGGAGAGCTCTGGGAAGGGGCAGGCACCTCAGCAAACCCCTTCTCAGCCCCCTGCTCCTCTCCTGCTGCCTCCAGCCAAGGTGCTGCAGCCAATCTGGCCCCCTGTGGATGGGCAGAGCTGGGACAGCCTGGTGGGAGCAGAACATCTTGAGCTGCCTGGAAATCTGCCTTCCCCCTGCCCTGCAGGGATGGGGCTGCACCTATAGCTGCTCTCTTAACATTTGGCTTTCCCACCCTGTCAGTGCTAAAGCTCCAAGTTCAAACCAGCTTCTCCATTTGTCAGCTGAAGGAATCAAGTGGGTTTGTGTCTCCAGCAGTGCCTGACAGCTCCTGGCCTGTTCCTGGCAGAGCCTTTGCTCCCTGTCCTTGGCAAGGCTGGGCTGTTGGGGAACAGCAGCTTCTGAGCTCTTCAAACCCACAAATAAACGCCTGTTTGAGGAGCAGAGTCTCTGATGAGCTGCAGACTCTGATGAATAATGGAAGAGGGGTCAGTTTACAGGACTTGCACACGAGGAATGCAGCAGAGGCTGAGGAGCAGCAGCCCTCCCACGGGCTGCCCTGACCCCTCCAAACCACTCCACTTTCTTCCATTTTCACCCCCCTCGTGGGTTCTTAGAAGCTGCCTCGTGTTCTGACTCCAGAAAGCCTCTTTTATTGGAGAGAAAAAAAAGCAAACAATAATAATGGAAATCTGTTACTGTGTGCCATACCTGGAGGAAACCCCTGTCATCCCTCTCCCTGGCAGAGTTAAAGGAGCTCGTGATCCCACAGGGCAGGGAGGGATCCTCCTGCTGCTGCCAGTCTGAGTCAGGGGGAAGAGGGCATGGGATTGCTGAAGTTGATTTCTTTGTGGATCCAGGAGGCAGCACGAGCAAGGCCAGAGCTCTGCCAGAGCTTCCCCAGAGCTGTGGAGGAATCACGGGCTCCTCTCAGGCTGAGGGAAAGGGAGATGGAGACAGGGAATGGGGTAGTGGCAGGGACAGTGATCAGGGCTGGCACTGAAGAGGCCCCTGAAGAGTTCAAACAGAACTCATTCCCATTTGAGTTTTGAAGGGGTCAGAGTGGGCTTGGATCATCCCACCCCAGGAACTGGGAGCTTGGAATCCCCTTGGCTGGGTTTTCTGGGGGTCCCTGGCTCCACAGCTCAGATGCTGAGCAGGACTCTCCCTGCACACACAAACAGCCTGCCTGACGCTCCTGCAGCTTTACAACTCTCAGCTTTATTTGGAAGTGAAGCTCAGCTTGGACACGAGCAGTAAATTCCTTCCATAGCTCCAGGTGAAGCTGCAATAATATTTTCCCCCCTGGTTACACCACTCTGCCTGCCAGGGGCTGCCACGGGGCTGGGGACCATCCAGGGAGGGTAATCCCAGCTATCTAAGAATTCCTGCCTTCCCTGGAGCCCTTCTCCTTTTAGGAAAACCCCTCTCTGTGTGCCTGGGGCATCCTCCGAGGAGAGGGAAGCAGAGGCTTTGCCTCCCAGCAGTTCCCACTGATCTCACCACAGTGCTCTGAGGCAGGAAAGGTTTCCCTTGCCAGCCCTGGGGTGAAAAGCTGGGAAATGTCACTCCTTTGCATAGGGAAAATGAGGGCGTTTATCCCTCGGTTGTGCTTGAAACCTCAGTCAGGGCAGAGCTGTTGGTGGCTCTGGGAACAGAGAGCAGATTGAGGACACGATCTCTTTGTGCTCCCCCAGCACTCTGAGCCATGGCTGGATCGATTCCCACTGCCAGAGGTGGATTTAACTGCACAGCCAGGGCTGGCCTGGCTGTAAATTGGGTATGTGCCTGTTTACAGAGAGGGAGGTGATGGCTCTGCACGTGGATGGGGTGGAGAACACCAGGACTGGGGTCAGTGATACCTTCAGGGGTCCAGGATGGGACCCCTGGGGTCTCCACATGGATAAAGTGAGGGGGGAAAACCTCCTTAAAATAACACCTTGGGGGAACAGGACAAAACATGGTATTCCCAGTGTGCAGGGGGGCAGTAATTCCCACACTGTGATGTTTGGGAAGGGGATGGATAGTGATGTTCATGTTATGGGCTCATCCCCACCATGCAGAGCAGCTGAGCCATGGAGGGGGTGGCTGCATCTGTATTCCTTAAAAGCATTAAGTCATAAAATATTGCTTTGCTGCAGCAGATGCTCATCCTGTGCACTCTCACTGGGGTGTTTGTAACACAGCTCGGGGTGTGTTTTGGACTTATTTCTCTTTTTTGCTGTCAACACTCCTGCAGTTCTGCATTTTCAATGTGTCTCTCACATGTGTCCTCCCCAGAGGGGGGGACAGAGCTGAGTTCTCCCAGCACACACAGACCAACCCACCCCTGGCAGGTCCCAAGCAAAGGCTGTACCAAGCCCTGAGACCCCTTTTTGTGTGTCTTGCAAGGAGGGAGCAGCCAGCAGCATGTGTGCTGTGGGAGGAGGATGGAATTCCTGCATTCCTGTGATAGAGAACAGTTTCCACATCCCACGATAACTCCAAGGGCAGCAAACAAGTCCTGGCTCTTGTTGTGAACCCGGCGTTGCATTTTAGAATTCAGCTAGAAAGAGTTTGTGTGTTCTCTGCCAGAAAACCAAAACCCAGGTGGGAGATGGTGCTTTCCTGGTGGCTCCTGAGGGGCACATTCTGCATTTAGAACAGCCTGGGATGGGGTCTCCTGGTTTTACCACCAGCAGATTGGAATTTGCTGAGAGGAGACATTTCCTTCTTGCTGGGAAGTGTCTGCAGGAAGGGCAGGCTGTATTCTTTGCACTTTCTGGTTTGCTCTGTAGAATCTGCATAACTAAGTAGTTCCTTATCTCCTTGGCTGCTAAAGGTGTTTTCCTCTCTGGTATCTCATTTCTCGGGGTGCAAAGTCCTGCTGGCTCCCAGTGCTTCTCTCCCAGCTCTGACAGCAGCAGCACCCGAGATATCAGGAAGTCTCAGTGGGGTTTGGGAACATCTTTTGCCTGAGCTTGTATCTTCAGCCCAAACAGCTCATTGTCAGCTGATCCCGGCCAGCTGTGGCTTGTAGTGCCTGGAAAGGGTGGAGAAATTGTATTTATTGGTTTTTTGTAAGACACTTTCAGGATCTGCTGCCAACACACCCCTGGAGGGAGCCAGGAGAGGGGAGGAGACCGGGGAGTGCAAGGGGGGTGCCTGAACCTCTCTGCTCTCTCCATCCCAAAAGGAAACTGAGCCTTCCCTCTGATATAAAGCAGATACTTTGGGTTCCCCTGGTCAAATGAGTTGGTTAAAAACTGAGCAGGTCCAAAAGGCTGTTGAGAAGCACAAGGACAGGAGCTCTGCCTTCTCCCTTCCTCAGCCTCAGGCTTTGCTTGAGAAAACCCCTCACCCCTTAATGGTTTCTGAGATCCCCCTGCTTTAGGAGTGCTGAATCTTCCCAGAGGGGTGTTTATGATGTGACTGTTTATGAAATGGATGCTTTGGGCTCTTCCCGTCCTGTCTCAGAACAGAAAAACATTTGGGACATTAAAGATGCTCTGAGTGCCACCTGCTGGAACGTTCTCGAGGGGTGGCAGGGTGCCCTGGGCTCTCGGTCCCTTTGGGGTGACACAACCTGTCCTGTGGCTGCAGACACAGGTCCCTGTCACCACTGTCCATGGGATGTCCCCCTCTCAATTCCTGCTGCTCTCCTCCTTGCCAGAGTGTCCTGGGCTCTGCAGGGATTCCTCCCTTTGGCAGCCCCATCCACCTCCAAGGAAGGGGATGTGGGTCACTGTCTGACACTGAGAGAAATGAACGTGCTGGTGAGAAGAAAGGGCCACAAAGAGAATAAAAGAAGGTGGAACTGCTCCATCGAAACACCAAACAGGGTATAACTCTGCTGCCTTGGCCTGAGTTCTCCCTTTTTAGGGATTTGCTTGTCACACCCATTGCAGGGAGCCAGGATCACTGCTTGGAGTGGCAGTAAATTCCTTCCCAAGGGTCAGCAAGTGAATTTTCCACTGAGCATTTGGAGAGGAATTGCCTCGAGGAGGGTGGCAGAGTGTTTCTAGGATGCTCAGAGCCTGAGGCTTTAGTTTTGAGCCACATGAGGGGGAAGCTCCTGGTGTTATTCATGCCCTTCTCCTGGCTGCCTTGGCCATGGAAGGGTTTGGGCATGAAGGCAGCGATGAACAGGATTTCTGGGCACCTCACTGTGTCTGTGTGCCCTGCCCTTCCTCCCCTTGGTTGGTTTTGTTCCTCAGGACCCCCATAAAACACTCCTTGGAGATGGTGAAACGTGCAGCCCTGTTCCCTCTCAGTTATCCCTTCCTGCAAAGCTCCTGCCAGGAATCCGCCCCCGTCCTTATCCACTTACTGGGAAGTTCCAGTTCCCGCAGTCTCGGGGGTTCCTCAGCTGTGACTTCAGCCAGGACTTCCACCTTCAAAGCCACCCTGCCCTGGTGTCCCTGAGGCTTTTGTCTGGTAGGAAATGCCCTTGTCCAGTGTCAATTAAAGGACTCTCTCCCTGCTGATCCCCTTGGATTGCTCCAAGAATCTCCCTCCTGTTTTAGGCTCTGTTCCTCACCCCAAGGATTTATGCTCCTGTGTCTCCCTCCTGCCAGAGCTATCTGATATCTCATAGGGGCACAGGTACCCCTCTTTCCTCCACGCTCTGCCTGCTTTTATAAAACCCCCAGGACTGAATTCTGCAGCTTTTCCTGCTCTGAGTGTGGCTGGAAGTGGCCAAGGAGCTGCAATGAGAACTCCCACATCTTTTCCCCTGACCTCTCCCTGCTGGGGCTGAGCAAAAGTAGCTCTGTGTCATAACATGAACAAAGCAGTGGTCAGGCCCTGGCTCTGAGCAGGCAGCCCTGCAGTGATCCTGCATCCCAAGGGTTGGGATGATGCTGCAGTGGGAAAAGCAGAGCCCACAAGGTTTCATGCCTGGAGGGGAGGGCAGCTGTGGAGCCCAGGGAGCGTGGACTGGGAGGAAACCTGTTGGATCATGTGCAGGAGGGCAGGACAGAACCTCCTCTTGGGCAGGAGAATTTTAATCTGCTTGAGGTTTCAAATTATTACTTTCTTTCATAGTGTGTGTGGAAGTGTGAGAGAGGTGGCCTTGGTGTTTAATCCTTGAGTACAGCCTTGATGCTGCAATACCCACTGAACTAGATCAAATGAAACACTCCAATTCTCCCAGGTGGCTTTTTTTTCCTTATTTTTGGCAATTGAATGAAACTGGTGTGATCTCACAAAACGTTCTGCTTGGCTAGACTTCTGTTTTCAGCTGCTTACCCTGACCTGGCTCTTGACCTGGCTCAGGAAGGTGTTTTAAAGATTTATTTTGCTTCTCATAACCCTGGTCTGTTTTTTTTTTAATAATAAATTCAATTAATACCCCTCGATTTGAGTCTGATGGTATTTGGTGAGGGATCTCTTCTGGACCTTAACCCATGAAGCCTTCATTTATATTTTCCCTCCCCTCTCCAGTTGTGGAGGGGAGTGACAAGTGGCTTTGCATCCAGCCAGGGTCAACCCACTACAGAATTTTTGGAGCTGTGACTCACATCCGTGGGGATTTTGAGATAAAGATAATAATAAAGGAAATAAATAATAATAAAGGAAAGGTAACAGGGCCAAACAAGTACTGAGCTATGTTAGAGAGTGCAATGATCTCGGGGAATTCTTGCTGGGATTGTGGTGAAGGGACAAGGGGTGGATCTGACGCAAATTTTCCTCTTTCATCGCGTGCTGTGGTGATGTTTTTGGATTTTTGGGGGCCGTGGTGACAGCTGTGTGTGTGCAGCACAGGTGACAAGGCTTCCTGTGAGGGTGCTCAGCCTTCCTGGAAGTTGGGGCATGGCAATGAAGCGAGTTAAAATCTGCAGCTGCTGGTCCTGCCACCTCCCCATGCCTGTCCCCCCTGCTTGGCTGGTGGCCCCATCAGACACAGGTACCCCAAACAAGGGTCCCACAGGGGTTCTCAGGCTCCCAGGGGCACTGCAGGGCACCCACCACAAAAGGGCAGACAAAAGGATGAGGTTCTGGCCAGTTCTTTGCTTGCAAATGAGCCCAAGGGGCAGCCCTGCCCAAAAAAGGCCTTTTGCAGGAGGGCAGGTGGTGGCTGGGGAGGTTTCTCTGCTTTGTTTGTTCCCTTTTTTGAGAACCACCACTCGAAAAAGAAACTCCAGCCAGAGCAGCAAACACCAGGCTCGCTTCCTCTGCACAGCTGCAGCTCCTCTTGCTTCCCACTGATTTCAGGCTCCCTCCAGGGTGGGAGCTGCTGCACCACAGGGGGGTTGTTGTCCTACAGCAGGTCACATCAAATAACTTGGTGCAAAAGTTAGGAGCGTGAAGCTGCCCCATTCCCGAGCCTGGGACCAGGAGGTGGCTGTGCTGGAGGGGTCTCAGGTCATCCTTCAGCATTCAGGTCACTCTCCAAGGCTCCCTGGGCAGCAGCTGAAGCCCCTGCTGGGACCTCCCCCTGCTCTGGCATGGGGCACCATTCCCACTGGGGAAGGAAGGGTATGGATGTGACAGCAGCTGTCTCTCCTCAGGCTGCAGCTCTTCACACCATCGCCTTCCTGTTTATGAAACCCTGATCCTTCCCTCCCAGTGCTCACTGGGGTGTAACTGGATCCTGGCAGGAGGCAAAGGCAATCCCGGGTTATTCTGATTTGGACAGTGCCCTGTTTTATGGAGCTGATATTGGGAAGGTGGAGGGTGCTGGAATTTAGTCCTACACAGAACTGGGTTACAGGGTCTTTAAACTGTGCACTGGGACCCATTTGTGTATGGCAGCACTGGGTTTGGGGGTTGTCTTTCCTAGGACTGAGGTGCCACCCTGCAGAGGTGACAGCCACATCTTGAATTCAGTGCCAGACACTGTCACCTCTTTTCCACAAGCAGGAGGGAATGAGGGGAAACATTTTTTAGCTATAAGAGAGGAGATTTACATTAGATTTAAGGAGTAAATCCTTCCCTGGGAGGGTGGGCAGGCCCTGGCACAGCTTGGGCAGAGAAGCTGTGGCTGCCCCAGCCCTGGAAGTGTCCAAGGCCAGGTTGGACAGGGCTTGGAGCAACCTGGGCTGGTGGAAGGTGCCCTGCCCATGGCAGGGAGTGAGACTGGATGGTCTTTAAGGTCCCTTCCAGCTCAGCCTACTCTATAATTCTGTTATTCCCTGCCCCCATCTGCTGTATCAGGTCCTTGGGATGCTGCTTTGGGGCCCCATGTGAGGTTTGCACACCAACATCTCATGGCAGGGTTGCACAACCCTGTCTGCTGGCCCAGGGGACAGATCCTGCACCAAGACACTGCTCTGTGCCCTGCTCCCACACACCCAGGGATGCCTTAACAGGGACAGGGATGGGAGCTGGCCAAGTGATGTGAGGAGCAGAGAGGCAGGAAGGGCTTCATTCAGCCCTGTGATTGGGAATCAGTTCTCTCCCAGTTTCTCTGTGAGTAAGGAAAAGAGAGCCCCGTGTGCACTCCCAGTTCCTTCAGGAGACTGGCCACATTCAGCTGAGTAAAAGACTTCTGCCCTATATCTAATCTAAATCTCCCCTCTTTTAGCACAAAACCATCTCCCCTTGTCCTATCACAACAGGCCCTGCTAAAAACTCTGTCCCTGTCTCTCCTGGAGCCCCTTTAGGCATTGGAAGAGGCTCTCAGTTCTCTCTGAAGCCTTCCCTTCTCCAGGTGACCCTCCCCAGCTCTCCCAGACAGAGCAGAGGGGCTCCAGCCCTTGGAGCATCTCCGTGGCCTCCTCTGGCTCTGCTCAGCAGGTCCACGTCCTTCCCATGCTGATCCAGAAGCTGCTGCCTCCTCTGACCCCTTCCTTGGAGAGCTTTAATTCCACTGATCCTCCAGGGAGAGCATTCCTGCTGGCTCAGCGTTTGTGCTGCTCAGAGCAGGGGCAGAGAGATTTTGAGGAAGGAAACTACCCAGGCTCTCAGCTGCTTCTTGCTGCCTCATGTAGTGCCTGGAATTGCCCTTTCTGTGCCCGTTTTTCCTGTGTGTGACATGGGGGAGGCTGGTCTGGTGCTCCTGAAGAGCCAGCTGAGATTTGCTGGTGGCTCTTTCCATGCCTGAGCCCCCATAAAACCCGAGCAGTGTCCCCCTTGGGTCACCCCTTTGTGCAGCCATGGCCACCCCGGGCCATTTCCCCATACGAAACTGCGGTTTCCTTTCAGCAAAAGCTCCCAAAATACATCCCAGTGACACAAGCACGGGGTTCTCGTGCTGCTCTGGGTGCTGCTCCAGGCTCAGGACCCGGCTGGGAGAGGATGGGAGAATAACAGCCCAAAGCCTTGGAGATGCTGAGGCTCCTCTTCCGCAGCAAGCCAAGGATCCAGGAGGCAAGTGTTTGGGAAAATATCTGCTCTGTCTCTTCTGCAGGACACAGGAAAGCAGGGAATCATCTGATTTTAGAGAACCAGACCTTATCCAGGGTTAATTAACAACTTCTCTTTCGAAAAAAAAAAGGCATTTTGGAGGGTACAACTGCTTTCTAAGAAATGTCTCTCCTAGGTGCTGCCAGAATTTGGGAGTGTTTTGGGACCAGAGCATGTGTTGAAGCAACAGAAATTAAAACAGCTTCTGGTTAGTTGTTGATGAATAGGAAGCAAAATGCCAAGAGCAGAATCTGTTTCGAGCTTTTGCAGGGTGTGTTTTTTTTTTTCCTCTTGCATTTAGATGTGACGGTCTCAACCAGCAAAGTGACAAAACGCGAGCAAAAACAAACCTGTCTCTTGGCTTCTGGCTCGTAAAATCCTCCCTCAAAAAAAGAGGGGGAAAGTGGGAAAGAGGGCTTGTGTTTTGAACTTGGAAAAGACCCCGTTGATGTGACCCCAGCCCCTGATCTGGGGTGACTCAGCCCTCTGTGAAGGCACCATTGGGAGGTTCAGAAGAGTTGTCTCCTCCTCTGACTTGAGTGGCCTCTTGGGCTGGGGGTGTCCTTTGATTTTCCAGCAGCAGCAAAATCTCATGTCTGAAGGAGCTGCATTCCTGGGGGGTGGGTGGGTGGGATGCCCAGGGGAAGGAGGGTCTGCTGAGGTTTCTGTGCTCACTTTTCGCTCAGGAAGGGGTTCAGTTGTGACTTGGGTGGCTGTGTCACCCGGCTGCCCCAGCATCTGCTCCCCACAGGGACAGCAGCAGCACAGCCCCCTTCTCCCAGTCCCCAAAAAATCCTGGCTGCAGGGACAGGGCAGTGGGGAGGAGGAAGGGGAAGAGGAGACCGCAGGGGCCCCTCTGATCTGGAGCAGAAAATCAGTTAATTCTTAACTCTAATCTCGCTGTTCTCATGCGGCTCCTCCCTTCCCTCAAGGCTTGCCTTTCCTTCTCTTCTGCCTCTCCAAAGCTCCTGTTCCATGTCCAGGTCCCCCTGTGTCCCCCAGTCGTTGCTGCTGGCACCGTGGGCTCCATCCTGCTCTCACCCTGACTGAGGAAACACCAGAGAAGTCACAGCTCGAGTCTCTCTTTGCTCCCTGCAAAGTCACATGTTTTACCTCACCCGCAGCCAAAGGCTTGAACCTCTCAGAGGAAACGTTTCAAGTCTGGGTTGAGTTTCCTGGGGGCTCGTTTCTCTCTTCGAACTTGGCCCGTGGTGTAAAAACCAGGGGAAAGAGTGCTTAGATGAGATTGCAAATCTGTGTACCTTCATCAAGGGGGGCTGAGCTTGCAAAAACTTACTGACCTTGCAAAAAGCTGCTCCTTCCCTTCAGTCTGAGTTTGTTGCAGGAGCCATTTCCCAGCTGAGGAGCAGTTCTTTCCTGAGCTGCCCTTCAGTGCATCTGTCCCTATTTGGGTTCACAGACTCACATCTGGCCCCAGAGGCAGCACAAATTGATATTTCTGATGCTGCTGGGGATGTGTCAGAGCAGCTGGGCTGGCCCTGCCCTGCCCTGGAGGGACGTGGGGAGTTCTGGTGTCTGAATATGTTCCTCCTGGTGGCTTTAGAAAGGCTGAGCGTGCCCAGGAGGGAAGCCCAGCCTTTGCCATGGGGGTGCCAAGGTGCCCTGCAGACCCAGCAGAGATGGTCCTGGCATTTGTCCAGGTGTGGCTGAGAGTAAAATCTTTTCCAGGCATTAATCAACGTGCCAGAAATTAATTCTCTCTCTCCTTGGTGCTCTGATTCTTGGGGAACATGTGTAACCAAGTGTCCTGAGCACTCTGTTAGAGTTTATCAAAGCCAATCAATATAAGTTTATTTAACAAGAGTTGCCTCCAGCTTCCCTCCTGGAGCCACCACTCAGCTCAGAATCACACCCTGAGGAGCTGTGGCTGGTGGGAAACAAGTTATTTGGGAAAATTTTCTTGGAATATCACAGCCCCTCTGTGCTGATGCTTTGCTTGCTGTTCCACAGGTGAAATCCGACATCTCTTGGATAGAGAAAGACCTGGTGGACTCGGCAGACAAGGTAGGAGAGCCTGCTGCAGGGGGCACCTCGAGGAGACTCATCCCTTTGCTTTGCATTTTGCCCCATGACGGGTCGTGCCACGTCAGGGAGCTCTCTGAAAACCAAACCCTTTCCTGCAGCCACCCCCAGGAGCTCCGTGGTGCTGCTGGTGCAGAGAACAGCTCTTGCTCACTGGCCCACGTGACATCCTGGCCTTGGCTTCATCCTCCTCCTCCTCCTCCTCCTCCTTCCTCCCCACACCAACCCCCTTTCCGTGCCGTTGTTTGTGTCCCCTGTGGTTTTCTGATCTTGTCACCGTGTTGGGGTGGGCACTTTGAACTCCGTGGGTGCCCAGGGAGGGGTTTTCTTGTTTTTCTGAGGCTCCTCTCGCCACGCTGGGGACACGACATGGGAAATTGTCTTGGCTGGGACAGGATTTATCATCTCCTGCCCTGCCCACGCACGGGGAGGTGGCTGCTCTCCCACTCAGCTTCACTGAGCAACGTGAGGCTTCCGTGGAAGGGGTGATGCTTATCTTTGTGGACATGGTTTCTCCTTCCCCAGGCTGTGGCAGGATGAAGGAGGAGGTTTGAGTTTTTTGGGGCTCCTGGCTGTGCTCAGCAGCCACACAGTGCTGTTCCTCATCCTTTGGGTCTCACCAGGGTCTCCCAGTGGAGCTGGGACCAGCTGCCTGGCTGGTATTAAGTCATTTGGTTCTTTCATTATTGGTTCTCAAAGAGCACATTCTGGGGGTGGAGGAGGCGAGACAGTCATAATTTGTCTCTCTGGTCCGAGCCAAGATCCCCTTTTCACCCTCTGTGCTCTCTGGAGGAATTCAGAAGTAACGCTGACACAGGGCAATTTCCAATTGCAAAGGTGTGTGGGTGTCCTTTGACTCATTTCTAGGGGTTTCTTTCTTACCTGAACACCCCAGAGTCCTCCTGCAGAAAACGTCTGTCTGCCCTGATGGAAAGGTCAGAGTGGAGCAGGGTTGGAGGGGGAAGGAGGCAAAACAAGCCCTCTAAAACCTTTCCTCCATCCTGCCAATAATCCAAGTGGCAGCGGGTTGGAACCTCTGCAGCAGAAATGCCCTTAAAAACACCTCACATAGACTTTCCCAGGGTGGATTTTGGATAACTCCAACAGCCACAGCAAGGACTCTTGTGCAGCAAAATGCAAGTGAAGGACTGAATGTAAATCCTGGTGATGTCCATGGGTTTGATCCCCCCTGAATCCCATCCCTGTGCCAGTGTGGGAGCAGAGAGATGTGCAGCTCTCCGAGCTGGTGTCACTTCTGTGTGGGTCCTCAAGAGTTTCTCTCTTCCCTTTTAAAGAGAAAAGTGGCTTCTCAGAATTCTTCCCTGTTGTGGAAATACCCCAGAGCTCACAACCTGACATGATTCAAATCACTTTAACTAGACCATGCGTGTTTTCTCTCGGTGTCCTGTCCGAGCCAGGGAACCCAAACACGAGCGAGGAGATGTGAGAGTATTATTTTTTTTAAAAAAACCCAAAACTCCCCCCCTCCAAAAACCAAAATAAAAGCCCCAACCACAAGCTCTGTTGCTGGGGAGTGGGAGCACGAACCTGCCTCCTGGTGACTGAGCCTCTCATCTCCACTTCACATCTGCCACTGCCTCCAACCACCTGTGTCTCCTCACCCACACCCCGAGCGTCCCGGGAGCCCCCCGAGCCCTGGGAGCCCCCCGAGCCCTGGGAGCTGCTGGGGGCTGTGGTTCCTGGGGCTGGACGATGTGGATCGGGATGGGAGGATGGAGAGCGACCCTAAACTCCCTCGCCTCTGGGCATTCCTCACGCTGTGGCTGCAGAGGAAGCACCGAGCCAAGCCCTGCAGCCTCCAGCTGCCTGCCCCTGGCCAGATTGCCAGCCCGGTCAGTACCGCTGCCACTGCCTTCCTCTGCCTCTCTTTACCTCCCTCTGCCTCTCTCTGTGTCCCTTTACCTCTCTCTGTGTCCCTTTACCTCCCTCTGTGTCCCTTTACCTCCCTCTGCCTCCCTTTCCCTCCCTCTACCTCCCTCTGCCTCCCTTTCCCTCCCTCTCCATCCCGGTGCCTCCCTTTACCTCCCTCTGTCTCCCTCTGCCTCCCCTGCTCTCCCTGGCTGATGCTCCCGAGGGATATTCAGGGCAGTCCAGTTTGCTTTCCTCTCTCTGCTTTTTGGGGTGCTTTGTTAGTGGTGCTGTTGGGAGAGGTTTATCTCGGTGGCACTTGGGTGTTTTCTGGGGACTCATGGGGTGCTGCTCCCCAGGCTGTAGGAGCTGCTGGCCAGAGTGCTGAGTGTTGAATTCCAAGCTACTGGATGAGTCCATGGGAGGGAAACACTCCCTGGTGCCAGCAGGATGCCAAGTGGCACCTCAGGGTGTCCCTCAGTAAGTGTCTCCAGCAGCAGTGTCTGTGCTGGGGCCACTTCTGGCCTCGCTGGGGTGTGTGGTCTGGCTGGGTATGCAAATCTGCCTGCCCTCAGCTGCAGCCTGGGCTGCTCAAACCACTCGCAGAGGAACACACCGTTCAGCTTTGCTGCTGCAAAGAGTTCCCACAGTGGTGGAAATAAGGACAGGAGGATCACAGGATGGATTGGGTTGGAAGGGGCCATAAAGACCATCTCGTTCCAACTCCCTGCCATGGGCAGGGACACCTCCCACTGGCCCAGGTTGCTCCAACCTGGCCTTGGACACTTCCAGGGATGGGGCAGCCACAGCTTCTCTGCCCACCCTGTGCCAGGGCCTGCCCACCCTCCCAGGGAACAATTTCTCCCTGAAGGGTCCTGGATGGGTCCAAACACCTCAAAGGTGGATACAGGAGCTTATTTTAAGTGTTCCTCTGGATATAGGTGTGTGATGCTACATGGTGAAACGTGTGTGGTCCTACAGGTGCTGCTGCTGTGCAGAACTGGTTTCTCTCTAGTGTTTTCAGGAGGATGAAGGGAGGGGAAGAACCTACAGCCTCCAGTGGTCCCATCCCTGGGTCTCTCCCTGCTGTGGGGTCACTCTGGAGAGCTGAATTAGCAGGAGGAGACCTCTTAGCTGCTCCAGCTCTTGGCTGTTTCTGCTTGGACTGAGCCTCCAAACGAGACCAGAAATGCAAAGTGGCTGCTTTAAATGGGACATCGTATGGAACATGAAAAGATGTTGTTACAGAAAATGGTTTAGAAAACAAAGTGTATTTTTTTTGTCCCCCCTGACTCTGCAAGGGGAAAAATGAAATAGTAATTCCAGCTTTCTGCAGGCCCCTGTTGGCTGCATCTCCCCAAGGGCCAGGGAGAACCAGGTTTAATGCACTTTGGAACATAATTGCTGGTCTTTGCATCCAGGAAGCAACCAGACCATATCAGCAGTGGATAATGTGGGAGTGAAGTGCTGAGGAGCCTGGACTTGCCCTTACAGGATGTCCAGTTACAAGGGATTTATGGCCTGAGTAAGAGTCATGTCTGTAGGAGTTGAGTCCTGCCTGCCCTGTGGGAAAGGGACAGGAGCAGGTCAAGCTCAGAGGAAATCCAGGTTCAGATACACTGACTAGGTATGATAAAGAGAAGTGGGACCCGGGCACAGATGGAAGACTAATGGTATAAAAAGTCTCTGTGTATTTGGGATACAATAGAAAGCAGCACAAGGTGTTTTTGTTGAGCTGAAATCCAGGCTTTCCTCATCAGAGATATGGAAAAGGTTTTCTGGGGATGGGAGGTGTTTCAGCATCACCTCAAGGTCTGTGCCTGTGCTAGAGAGCTGGCCCAGCTCCACTGATGAGTTTATTCTATTTGTGCTGATTACATCTATTTTTTCTTCTTTATTTTTTTATAAGTAAAATAATGTGTTTTAAACAAAACATGTGCCAGAGACCTTGGCTTCCCCTCAATCTTCTTGAAGGCTCGAGTCTGTTAAAGCATCATCTGTATGTGCTGAAGATGCACTAAGACTTATGTTGCAGAGTTGCTCAGATTGCTGAGCAGATGGGCTCCAACATGTCTGATTTTTGCCAGCCCTGGCCCTGTTTTGACAACAGTGCCGTATTTTTTTGTGTTGTGGGATTTTTAGCGGCGTAAACACTCCTGTTTTCGCTACCAGTGCCTTAAAAAGGAAGGTGCTTCTCGGGCACCCTTCTGAAATGCAGTTCAAAGCAGTGCAGCACCCGTGGTGAGCAGAGAGGAGCCCTTGGGATGGCACGGGGACTTTGCCAAGGCTCCCTGGGGCTGCCCAGCCCTGGCTCACTTATTCCAGAGGTTGGGAATACCTGTGACATGCCCCAGCTTCCAGGGATCTCTCAGGTGGGGTACTGTGAGCCTGCAGCTCCAATCCTTGGTCCAGTATGGCTTTCCCTTGTTCAGGGCTCCCAGCCAAGAGTGTCCCCTCTTTTCCAGGGAGAAGGTGTCGTGCAGGAAATCAACATCACACACCATGTGAAGGAAGGCTCTGAGAAGGCTGATCCTTCACAGTTTGAGCTCCTGAAGGTGCTGGGACAGGGCTCTTTTGGCAAGGTGAGATCACTCCTTCCTATGTGCCACGCCAGGGGAAGGATTCTGGTGACAAAAGGGACTGTCCCCAAACAAAACCACTTTCCTGATTCCCACTGGACTGTGGAAATCTGGTGAATGAGCAAGTGGGTGCTTCTAACCTGGATGGTGACTGGAGTGATGCTTTTCCTAAGGGCCAGCCTGAATGTCCAAATTGCCTGTAATTCCTTTTGCAGGAGATCAGGAGGAGAGCAGGAGAGTCCTGCTCGTGACAATGGGTGTCCTACGGGGCAGAAGGGCCTCCTCAGCTCCCTGCCTGCCAAGCTGTTGGTCAAATTGAGGGCTTGGAGGGCTTGTGCATGTTCCTCCCTTCTCAGAACTGGTGTTGTGTGCCAGGGACTGGTTCTGGCCCCTGGTTACTGTGGAGTTTCCCTTCTGTGAACAGAGAAGGAAGTAGCCTGTAACTCTTATCTGTTCCAACATGTAAATAATCCAGCTCTCTTACAGACCATCTGCTGACACATTAAATCAGCTTCATGTCAATCAGTTAGCTGAAACTGGGGCTTGGACAGGACTGTGTGCTGTTTCCTGGGCAAATGCAGCAGTGGCTTTGTAGAATCAGAGAATCATTTGGGTTGGAAAGACCTCTGAGATCATCCAGTCCAACCAGTAACACTGCCAAGTCCACCACTCACAGGTGGTGTCTTTCTGAAGCTGCCTAAAACCAGGTAGAATGGGACACCGGGGAAGGGAAGGAGGTAAAAATCCAGAGGATGCAGGACCTGAATAATGAGGAGTTGATCTGACTGACAAACCAGGATTGTCTATGGTACATTGAAGCACCAGTGCTCCCAGTGCCAGCTCCCAGGCAGGAGCCACAGCCCCACAGGAGCTGCAGGAGTGAGCAGGAGGTGTGGAAGGGAGGAGGAGGAAAGTGCAGGATGAAAACGCAAATGGCTGGAGGTGTGGGGTGAGAGGAGTCGACACACAGCACTTCCCTGAAAACCCCAGGGGGTTTCACATGGAGAGCTGCAGGTACAGCTGCTTTTTAGAGGTTTCCAGCTCCTACTGCCAATGTTTAGTGCTTGGTGAACATGTTGTTCTTCTGCCTCAGGTTTTCCTGGTGAGAAAAATAACACCACCAGACAGCAACCACCTCTATGCCATGAAAGTGCTCAAGAAGGCAACACTGAAAGGTAGGAAGGAGACTCTTACTGTGATTTCCTGATCCTCTGGGGCTTAAAGAGCACTGGGGAAATGTCACAGCAGTCCTGGGGTGGTTTGGGTGAAAGAAAAGCATCTTCATCCCAGCCAAACAGCCTCCTTTTCTCTCCATCTGTAACAGACCCTGGTTGCAGTGATGGAGGTGGGAGAACCCCTGGCTCAAGCTGCCTGGGGCTAAAGGGCTTCAGGCTGAGGACAAGACTGAAATTGGGGTACTCGGGGCCTTTTTCTGTGTCTGAGCTGTTCCTCTCTCCCCACAGTGCGTGATCGACTAAGGACAAAGATAGAAAGGGACATCCTGGCTGATGTGAACCATCCCTTCGTGGTGAAACTCCACTATGGTGAGTGTGGAGCTGGTTGGGATGCTGGCAGAGGGGCTGCAGGTTCCACCAGACTCTGCTTTGAAACACAAACCCTCTCCTGGAAAGGTCTCTGGTCCCATGCCCTCACCAGCTATTGGGGAACAGAGACTAGGCCAGGAGAGAAGAGGTTTAAACATCAAATCTTTGGGATTAAAACATTAAATCAGGAGAAACTGAGAAAGCAGAGTTAACTAGTCAGGCTGGAGTCTGGCAGGGTTAATGCTCTGACTCTGAGGAAGGCAAGGACAGCTTTGTTCCTGTAAAGTGACCACTGCCTCTCCTGGGAAAACAGCCCTTTCTGTAGGGTATCACTGAAAGGCTGAAAGGGAACCAGAGCCCCATCAAATGAGGATTTTCTGCAGTGCCAGAGAGCTGTGGTGAGCTCCCATTTCAGCAGCACAGACAGCCCATCTCCTCTACCCCAGCTCTCAGCCCTACCTGTGTTTAACCCAGTAACCACGCCGGGCATCTGCCCAGCTGGAGCCACTGGGATTTAAGTGATTAATGGAGCCCCACGGAGCCTTCCCTCAGTGGAGGGCTCTGATTCCCTCCTTGGCTTGTGTTTCAGCATTCCAGACAGAGGGGAAGCTGTATCTCATCTTGGATTTCCTCCGAGGAGGTGACCTTTTTACTCGGCTTTCCAAAGAGGTGGGTAAGCTCTGGCATCTCAGTGGGTTGCTGAGGCTCCCAGTTCATCTGTGCTTAATGGCCTGGAGAAGGGACTGACCCTTGCAAAGGCTTTGAGAGGGGTGGGAAAGGGCTCCAACCTGCTGCTAGTGCAGAGCTGGGAACAGGAGAGGGTGTTTTGGGTGGTTTTGGGCAGGAAAGCAGCAGAGCTGGCAGCAGCTTCTGCTGAGCATCATGTTAAGAACAAAAACTAAGAGAGAGGAGATTTTGATTAGATATAAGGAAGAAATTGTTGCCTGGGAGGGTGGGCAGGCCCTGGTGCAGGTTGGGCAGAGAAGCTGTGGCTGCCCCATCCCTGAAGTGTCCAAGGTCAGGTTGGAGCAACCTGGGCTGGTGGAAGATGTTCCTGCCCATGGCAGGGGGTGGAACAAGATGGGCTTTAAAGTCCTTTCCAACCCAAACCACTCTGTGATTACTTCAGGACAGCGGGCAAATCCTGGGAAACTTAGAAACAACAGGAGGGAGCAAAGTGGATGTAGAAGCTCTTGTGACCTGCCCTCTTCGGGTCCCTTCCTGCAGGTCATGTTCACCGAGGAGGATGTGAAGTTCTACCTCGCAGAGCTGGCGCTGGGACTGGACCATCTGCACAGCCTGGGGATCATCTACAGGGATCTCAAACCAGAGAAGTACGTGTGGGCCAGCTGAGCCAGGGACCCAAGCCCTCCATCCTTCCCCAGAGGATGCCCCAAGGCCGGACAGATGGGAGGTGGCAGTGCCAACCCAAGGCTCCTGCCTCTCAGATCATGGCCAGGAGCCCTGTGGAGGCAGCATGTGTGTGCCACAGGTGTGAGCAGCAGTCCTTGGCAGCCTCCAGGCTCCAGCTGTGAGCAGCTGAGAGCCTTCAGAGGCAGAAGGCACCAGGCTGGGCATCTGAAGTGCCCACACCAGCTGCATGGCTTGGTTATTCTTGCCTGGGGCAGAGAGGGGGGAATGTGGGTCATTTCTTCAGTGTGAAGTTGAAAGTGTAGAGAGAAAGGAGCTGCTCCTGGTCCCACTCATGCCTTGGTGGTGGGGCTTGAAACACTGGGAGAAGGGACAGATAACTTTCTCCTGTGGATTTTGGCAGTCTCAGAGCATCCACTGCTGTGCTTGTTCTCACCAGCCCTCAGTGCAGGCAGTAACAACCTGTTTTTTCCATTCCTGCTGTAGCATCCTCTTGGATGAAGAAGGGCACATCAAACTCACAGGTGAGGGACTCCCCTGAGCCTTTGAGCTCCAGCAAGGTCGATTCTTGAAATACAGATCTTGTGTGACTGCTCAGAGCGTGTTGGGTGTGTGCTGACAGGCTTTCTCCTGTGCAGATTTTGGCTTGAGTAAGGAGGCCATAGACCACGAGAAGAAAGCCTATTCCTTCTGTGGGACAGTGGAGTACATGGCCCCAGAGGTGGTGAATCGCCAGGGCCACTCACACAGTGCTGACTGGTGGTCCTACGGGGTCTTAATGGTATGTACCCAATTAGCATGTCCAGGCACTGGGAGGAGCAGCTGCTCCAGCTCTGAAACACCCCACACATGGCCCTGTGTGTCTGCCAGAGCTGCTGCCCTGGGCGTGTTCCCCACGCTCCCCAAAGGGCTCCACAAGGGGCTGTCCAGGCATCGTCCAGCCAGGGGTGAGGCGTTNGGGGTCTATGGGGATGTCCTTGTCCACCCCAGTGCCGGGTTGTCGGTGTCTGTGCAGATCTGGTGCCACCATCTGGCAGCTGCTGAATCCCAGGGCTCCCACAGGAGCCAGTGCTGGCCTGAACATGTTCCCACTGCAAACCTCTCCTCCTGAGACCACACGGTGCCTGTGAGCTCTGCTGGAGCCAGGCTTGGCATCCCTCAAGCCTTTTGTGAGCAGATGAAGGGGCAGTGAGACCTGTGTAACCCTCAGCCTTGCTCAGACGTGACCTCCCCCTTTTTTCTCTTTCCCCACCAGTTTGAAATGCTCACTGGTGGGCTGCCCTTCCAGGGGAAGGACCGCAAGGAGACGATGACCCTCATCCTTAAGTAAGAGGAGTTTCTCTTTGCTGCTTTTTCGAGCCGTGTTGCAATTTGGGGGCTCTCGCAATTTAATGGCATTATTTGGCAAGCGGTTTCCTCTCAACAGTTAGTTTGAAGGGTGCAGTGTAAATGCCAGGGAGGTGACTGTGCTGTCGGGGGTGGAGGTACTGCAAGTCGGCTTGTGGGTTGACTTCTTTAAACCTGCAGCTGATTGCAAAACTTCCTCCCCAGAGCGAAGCTGGGCATGCCCCAGTTCCTGAGCGCTGAGGCACAGAGCCTGCTGCGAGCCCTTTTCAAAAGGAATCCAGCCAACAGATTAGGTGAGACAACTGTTTTGTTTGTTTCTGAATGCACCTGATGCTGTATCAGAGCATCTCCCATCCTCCTGGGGCAGCAGCATGTTCACACTTGTGCTCCCAGTTAATGGTTAATTCCAGCCGGGCTGTGTCGTGCCCATCCCTCACTTTGTGCAACGTTGTCCGTGGTGCATCTTGGCAGGTTCTGGACCTGATGGGGCGGAAGAGATCAAGCGCCATCCTTTCTACTCCACCATTGACTGGAACGTGAGTATCAGAGACATAAAAGCCAATTTCTTCACCACTCAGCCCCAGCAATTCACTTCTGACAGCAGGAGCAGCACAGTCGTGATGCTTGACCAGGCACGGGAGAGCCACCAGCCCCTGTTCCCATCCATTCCAATAATCCTCCCCGAAACTCAAATTCTGTTTGTCATGTAACTGTTTTCATACTTGGGTTGCCTGTCACCTCCCCTCAGTTTGAATTTACTCATCCCTCAACAGAGATGTGCAGGTTTCCATCGGAGTTTGGCACAACAGGGTTGGTCTTGCACTAAGTGGGAAGGAATTGGGGAAACATTCCTGGCAAGGAAATCAGGGCCATCCCTGAACTGCCATTTCCCAACTCCTTCTGGCCAACTCCCTCCTTTACCACACAATTTTGTTGCTTCCCTGTTTACCCCTTACTTGTAAGGGATTTGAAGGTCACTTCAGATGCTTCCAAGGCCTCAGCAAGCTGAAGGACTGACCCTCCAGCAATGCCAGTAGAACTTATTTCAGGGTTTTGCTTCAAGAAGCAATTTAAAAAGGCACTTGTGGGAGTTTTGGGATATGAATGTCCTCCTAATGCACCTCCTCTGGCCACCCCTGGGGAGATCCATGTCAGCAAAGCCCTAATGGGAGGTAGGAGGAGGTGCAAGAGGAAAATACTTTATGGGTACTGCGTTTGGAGTGGGGGCAAGTTGCCTACAGACCACATATTTTCTTGATTTAATATATGATAAACTTGCAATATTTCTCCACAAACTGACTCCAAAGCACCCCACCAGCCAAGAAATCCTCCCTCAGACTGCTGTAGCTGAATGCTAAGCCACAGAGCTTCCCAAAATCTCTTCTTGGCCCCTCCTGCCTTGCCAGCCTTCTCAGCCCTTGGGAGAATGGGAGCACTTTGGAGCTGTGTGTGTTTTGCAGAAGTTGTACCGCAGGGAGATCAAGCCCCCCTTCAAGCCTGCAGTGGGCCAGCCAGATGACACCTTTTATTTTGACACTGAATTCACGTCGCGGACGCCGAAAGGTTGGTGTGGCTCCAGCAAAGGCCAGGGTTTCCTGTGTGAGGTGGCACCCCGTGGGTTGAATGCCAGAGGGTATCCGGTGCCAGCAGGGCAAGGTTTGCCTGGGGCTGGTGCTGCCAGCTCAGATGGTTCCAGCACTGAGGGCATGGAGATTGTCCCCCAGTTGTAGAGATTTCGGGCTCCTCTCACAAGTAACGGGTGATAAGACAAGAGGGAATGGCCTCAAGTTGTGCCATGGAAGGTACAGGTTCACTGAAAGGGTGGTCAAACCCTGTCACGGCTGCCCAGGGCAGTGTTGGAGTCACCATCCCTCGAGGGATTTAAAAGCCATGTGGATGTGGCACTTGGGGACATAGTTTAGTGGTGGCCTTGGCAGTGCTGGGGGAAAGACTGGACTCACTGATCTTAGAGGGCTTTTCCAAACTGGGTGATTCCGTGATTCTCTGGAGGGGTAAGCTGGGTGCTGCTGGTGTGGCTCTGGTTTGGAATGGACTCACGAGCAGCTGCAGCTCCTGGGAGTGAGCGGAAGGTTTCAGCTCCCTCTTCAAGCTGTCTCTCACCTCCTGTTGTTGCAGATTCCCCAGGAGTCCCCCCTAGTGCAGGGGCCCACCAGCTCTTCCGAGGCTTCAGTTTCGTGGCGACAGGGTTGATGGAGGATGGCAAGGTGAAACCTGCCCAGCCACCCCTCCACTCCGTTGTGCAGGTAAGAAATGGAGACACTGGAACCACTGTTTGAAGGTGCAGGGATGCTCCAGGTCTGTGGGACCTCAGCACCATCTGGAGCAGCGCTGACAGGAAACCCGAGGCAGTGTCTGTTTGGAATTCTTGCATCCTGTTTTTCTTTCATTTCCATTGACTGTCATACTGGGCGTGGGTTGTCAGGGCAATGTGGGGCTGTGGCTTTTCCTCTCCCCAGGTGGGGCTGGAAATGCCCATGGGTTGAAGGTGCCACCCAAACACACCGTGCTCAGTGCAGACAGTGTTATCCCACTGACCTATATCTGCCTTGTTCCCTTCTCCTCCCTCTCCCAGCCGGGAGGAGAAGCTGTGGGATGCAGCAGACAGTCTGCCAGCTCTGCCAGTTAACTCACCTTCCCTGACCCCTCCCAGCTCATCCCTCCCTTCTGCCCCTGCAGCAGCTGCACGGCAAGAACGTCCAGTTCAGCGATGGGTACGTGGTGAAGGAGGCGATCGGCGTCGGCTCCTACTCCGTCTGCAAGCGCTGCATCCACAAAGCCACCAACATGGAATATGCAGTCAAGGTCTGCTCCCTGCCCTTGGAAATGCTCCCCTGTGAGAATCCTTTTGGCCCAGACAAGCTGTGGCTGCCCCATCCCTGGCAGTGTTCAAGGGATGGAGCAATCTGGGATGGATGATCTCTAAGGTCCCTTCCAACCCAAAACACTCTGTGGTTCTATTTCTGCTCATCCCATGATGGCAAAAACAACATCCAGGAGTGAAATTGCTTTCCCTGCTCATGTAGGGCCTAAAAGGATGATTTCTGTGCTCCTGTGCATGTCCCTGCACTTCCCTAGGAAGAGCAGGGAGCAGCGTGCTCCTCTCTCAGAGGGAGGAGAGCATCTCACCTTACCTTGCAAAGCTCTGGCTGCGTCAGTTCTTAAATAAAATAGACACAAAACTTCGAGGGTTGGGAACACAGAAGTGATGAGGCAACTAGAGAATTTCTAGAGCTACAGAGAGCAGGGGAAAGGGAGTAAATGTGGCTCTGGAGCTCCACAGGGCTCCAAACTCAGCTCATGTGATTTGTCCTGGCCCCTTTGTCACCCCGTGGTGGTTAATGCTTCTCCCTCCTCTTGCAGGTGATTGACAAGAGCAAGCGAGACCCTTCTGAGGAAATTGAAATCCTGCTGCGGTACGGGCAGCATCCAAACATCATCACCCTGAAAGATGTGAGTGTGGCCTGACTGATTCCCCTGTGTTTTGGCTGAGGAAGTGCAGGTTGGTCTGGGAGCAGATTTCAGCTCCAGCATGGGCAGCCCAACAGCCCAGCTTGATGTGTCACTCTGTTTCTCTGTCAGGAAAAGGTTCTTCTTCCCCCAGAGGGTGGTGGGCACTGCCCAGGCTGCCCAGGGCAGTGGGTACGGCCCCAAGGCTGCCAGAGCTGCAGGAGGGGTTGGACAACACTCTCAGGGACAGGGTGGGATTGGGGTGTCTGTGCAGGACCAGAAGCTGGACTTTGATGATCCTTGTGGGTCCCTTCTAACGCAGGGAAGATGCTGACCCTCTAGCAGGAACCTATCCCCAGAGCTACCTCTGCTGATGTCTCTTTGCTTCTTGGTGGTAGAAGCACAAAAGGGGATCTCTGGAGGCACTTTTTGGTTACCCCTCTCCATGTTTGCTTTGGAAGGTGTACGACGATGGGAAGTTCGTGTACCTGGTGACTGAGCTGATGAGGGGAGGGGAGCTGCTCGATAAAATCCTCAGACAGAAGTTTTTCTCAGAGAGGGAAGCCAGTTCGGTCCTGCACATGATCTGTAAAACAGTGGAGTATCTGCATTCCCAAGGGGTGAGTCTGGCTTTCCTGGGAAGCATTCTGGCATTCCACCACACTCCTTCTCCTGCGGGGAGGAACTCTGCCCATCGGGACAGTCATTTCTTGCTGCTGTTGCTCTCCTGGCAAAGCAGATGTGGGGCCAGAGCAAGGGCTGAGTGTCTTCATGCAGCTTTCAGACCTTTATCTCACACCTGGGGTATGAGAAAGGCCCTTTCTGTGCTGCACAGGTGGTTCACAGGGACCTGAAGCCCAGCAACATCCTCTACGTGGACCAGTCAGGGAATCCCGAGAGCATTCGCATCTGTGACTTCGGCTTTGCCAAGCAGCTGCGGGCTGAGAATGGGCTTCTCATGACTCCCTGCTACACAGCCAACTTTGTGGCACCTGAGGTAAGTGCTGACCTCTAACCTGTGCTCCCCAACCTGGCACAGTGGGTCTGCCCCATTTCCCTGGAAGAGGTGACTGCAGAGATACAGCTTGTAGTAAGGAACAAATAGGAGCTCTCACGTGCAGTTACAGTGCAGTCCTCCAGCTTGCACTGCCCCAACGAGAGCTCTGCTTAGGGTACTGAGACTTTAAAATCCCAGTGATTTCCTAGGCTGCTTCCCTTCCTGACTAAGTGACCTGTTGAAAGAGGTGGGATGACTTTCCACTCGGTTATCTTGGTGAGGAAGAAAGGAAGAGAGTCGCCATGGCATGCAGTGTCACCACACTGGAACAGGGCTTCTTTCTTGATGTGGCTGAGGGGTTCCTCTGCTCCATGAAACCAAAGTCTGGTTTGAATCCTGATCTTTAGTCCAAGACTATTCCATTCTGTCAGGCTCTGGATGATTGCACACTGGTTGAGCCCTCTCTTCTGAAACGAGCTTAATGGCAAGAACCAAACACATTTTATTTTCCCTTTGCTTGTTCTGTCCAGGTGCTAAAACGCCAAGGCTACGATGAGGGCTGTGACATCTGGAGCCTGGGGGTTCTCCTGTACACGATGCTGGCTGGGTGAGTGGCTCTGTCCTCAGGAAGGCAGAGCTGGGACTGTGCCCCTCCTGCTCTGTAGGGGCAGCAGGACCTTTGCTCAGTCCCTGTCTGGGTCCCAGGCCAGCAAATCCAACCCTCTCCTCTCCCCTCTCCCCTCCCCAGCTGCACTCCATTTGCAAATGGTCCCAGTGACACTCCAGAGGAGATCCTGACCCGGATAGGTGGGGGGAAGTTCTCCATCAGTGGAGGCAACTGGGACACTATTTCTGACATGGCCAAGGTAGGGTTTGATATTTGGGTTACCTGCCAGGGTTGGGGCGAGGCACGGCCAATTGTGAGGCAAGTTTAGAGCAGGTTGGGGAGGGAGGACACAAGAGAGAGAAGAAAACCAGCAGTGTAGCTTCTCCCCCATGTCTGCCTCCCCCACAGCAGCTTTGTTTTAGTTCTAGATGTGAATATTTGCATGGAAAACCAACCTTGTGCTTGACCCATGTGGGGTTTGCTGCTGTGTTATACCTCCCAGGCCTGCCAAAAACATATTTTATACCTAAAGAGTTTGATGTCTGGGGACTCTAAACTTGGCCTCTGAATTTAAAACCTAATCTGGGGGCAGACAGGTGGGTTTTTTGCATTTAAAGCATGAAATCTTCCAAAGTCTGACTTTCCAAATGATGCCCTTAGGATTTGGTATCCAAGATGCTCCACGTGGATCCTCACCAGCGTCTCACAGCCAAGCAGGTCCTGCAGCATCCGTGGATAACCCAGAAGGACAGCTTACCCCAGAGCCAGCTCAATCACCAGGACATTCAGCTTGTAAAGGTACAAAGTCTGAGCTGGGCCTTCCTTGGGACAGCCGTGGTGGGGTGAGAGAGGAGAATAGCAGGTTAGAGAGGTGTGGAGAAGGAAAGGCAACACAGACAAGCTGGGTTTGTGGGGGAGCAAAAAAAAGGGAGATTTAAAGGAAAAAAAAAAAAAGGAAGATGCTTCTGGCTTTGTTTGTGGATTTGGCTGCTCTGGTGCCTCATCCTGTAAAGCCCTGAGTCTGAGCTGGGACTTCTCCACCTGAATCCCCTCTCCCTCTCTCCAAGGGTGCGATGGCTGCCACTTACTCTGCACTGAACAGCTCCAAACCGAGCCCGCAGCTGAAACCCATCGAGTCCTCCATCCTGGCACAGAGGAGGGTGAAGAAACTGCCCTCCACCACCCTGTGACTGCAGCCACAGGCACACACACTGGATTTTGCACCCTGTGGAGGATGGGGACAGGGGACAGTCAGTGTCTGCACTGCAGCTCCCTTGGGGACTCGCTCTCAAAAGGCCAAGTGCCTTCCAGCTCCTGAAAGACTGGCTCCTCCTCGTGTGGACTGATCTTTGCCGAGGGAACTTCACTGTAAAGCTTTTTTTTGAAGTGTAAATTGTCGATTTTTAAAGACATCCATCTGTGTATATGAGAACTAGAATGTATAACTGATGTCAAGTGGCACTAAAAAGCAGCTCTGATTCACCTTTCCCTACGTAGGGCCGGGTATTTGTTGTCGCTACAGCATTTCTTGGAATTGCTCCTTTCCAACTCCACTGCAGCTGGAAGACTGTGTCACTTTGGGGGTTCAGGCTTTGGGGTTTCTCCTCCCTCAAGCCTTTGGATTTCCTTCCCAAAGCCAACCCTGCAGCCTCCCAGCCAGCAGTGCTCGTGTCCCTAAAGGACATCCCTCCCCTTCACTTTCTGTGTGTTCCATGTAAGGTCCATTTTCCAGCCTCCTTTTCTCCCTTTCTCCCACGTTCCCCAGCCCAGCCAGCAGTTCAGTTCTCTGAACAAAGTAAACCATGGGTTTTCCAAACCCTCCCTTAAATGCTCAGCTGTCCAGAACTTTTAGGTTTGGCTCATTCCTTCCCTCTGCCCTCCCATCACCAGGGAGTTTGTCACCTCTGCAGGTGGGGACAACAGAACCTTCTCCTTGGCAAAGCCGAGGCTTTGGGCTGGCTCTGGCTGCTGCTTTTACCATTTTTGGGTTTTCCTTCCCTCTAGCAGGAACCTCTGAACCAAACTACCCTTTATTTTTTTAATTTAACTTTGTTCTCCAGCTGGTAACTCAGGGTTTCTTTCTGACTCGTACAATAAACGTGTCGTTCAGGTGACTTTATGTTACTGACTGACTTTTAGCTGCAGAATCCGGTTGTGTCCCCGCTCTGAGTGGGGACAGTGCTCCTTGCCTGCCTTTTGGGAGGGCTGCAAAGCTTTTCCCCTGGCCCTGTGATGGGACAACCAGGAGTGCTGCAGTGGAGCTGCACCTCCTGCCACCTTCTCTCAGGTGCAACACCTCAGTGGGAAGAGATTAGAACCAGCCATGCAAACAGGAGGTGTCAGGATGCAGAGGGGAATTTCTTACTCTCAGGACATTTTAGTGCTAATAGGAACCAACCCTTGGAGGCAAACTGTGCAAGAAATAAATTCCTGCCCTGTTCTGGCTTACAGGGAATTGCTGGAGCTCCCTGGTTCTGTGGTGGCAGCTCCTTGGGAGGACCAGGATTGCTGCAAGGGCTGCAAACACTCCTGAGCTCGAGGATGTGACTGAAGCCAGCAAAGGTTCTCCTGTGAATTTCTGCTACTTTTAGCTGATCATATCACAGGAGACGAAACTTTCTTTATTGCTTAGTCCCATTTGGCTCTAAAATGGAGAATTCCATAAAAAGAGTTATCTGAGATGTGCAGCTCTCTCCTCCTCTCCCCTCACCAAGCAGGTCCCAGTTTAAGCCCTGGAGCAGCCAGTGAGAAGCTGAAATAGTCACAATTCTTTTCTTTTTCTCTATTCCAAGTACGGCCCAAGTGCCTCTGAGAGGAGGAGGCCAGCACCAGTTCATAGCAGATCTTCTTACTGGTGTTGCCACTGAGCCCAGCAGAGCTGGATTTAATATTGAGCTGAGATTTGAGGAGGAGAACACACCATTATGCAAAATGCCTTCCTTAAAAACACTTGTTTTCTCCTCTGGCAAAATGTTTCCTACAACTCCACTGTAACTCTCGTGCCAGTGGCGTGCAAATGTCAGTGCAATACAATAATTAGAAACCAATACAATACCTGCAACCAATACAATAATTATAAACATCTTTCTGTAAAAAAAAAGTTGAAGTGACACCTTGGCAGTTTTGCAGAGCATTTCCTACACTGTATTTCAAGGGAAGGGCTGGAGCAGTGGATGGGGCTGGTGGGGATCAACATTCCCTGTCAGCCTTTTGGTAAGGACTATCAGGGTCATAAACCTTGGGGTTTAGCAGGTCTTAAACCAAACACATGCCCTGCTTGGAAGGCAGCTGGTTGTTTGTATGAAATTGTGAATGTTTGCAAATAGCACCGAGGGAAAGCATCACAACCTGTGTTTATTCCTCCCTGTGCTGTGCTGGTGTGAGGGCAACTGGTGACAACTGGGAGGGGTGTGGGACAACCAGGGACAGAGCTCTGTGGGCACGGGGAGAGCAGCCCGTGGCTCCTGCAGGTTCTGCCCGGCCCTGGGGTGATACCTGGGGTGGCAAACCCCAAAATCTGGAGCATCAAACCCCTCCACCCCACTGGGGTCTTCAGTCAGAAGAACTCTGTGTTTGGGGCAGCTTCTGGGACCTCCATCCCTCTGGGGCAGAGAGTGAACAAGAAGGGCTAAACCTTCCTCTCTGGGGTGCTTTTAACCATGTTGTTCTGAGTGATCCATAAGTGAAAATGTCAGTCTCAATTTTTAGTTCCAAATCCACCAAGTGCTGTTACTTTTTTAATTCCAGTGCTCAATAAAAATGGACTTGTTGAACTTTCTGTATCTGAGAACTGTAGGTGTTTGGGATGGGTCGGGCTCTCTCCTTGCCTTTTTGGTTTTGTCCTGACAGTATTTGGCCTTTGCCAAAATGCAGCTGGGACCAACTCTTGTTTGAACTAAAATTGCATTATTTTAAGTGCAGGTTGGTTTCTAATTCCTGTTGTGGGGAGCTGATGGCTGAGAAGGAGCAAATTTGAGGTCATTCAGCTGTAACTTGGGACAAAAAGGATACACAGAGGATATCACAAATTGTGACTTGAAAAGGGGCAAAAGTGGATTTAATTTCCATACATAAGGAAAACTGCTTGTGTTAGTTGGGGTGTTTAACAGTCGACTTGACCTTTAAGTTTTTGTCCTGTAGGTCTGTGTGAAAGCTCAAGGGAGCAGAAATCCCAGAATCCAGCCTCGAATTGCTGAGTCTACCTGGAATTAACCCACACAGAAAGAGCACTCTGATCCAAAGCCAAGGGGCCTGAAAACAGTATTGAACAGCTCTATATAACACAGCTCCTGGATAAGAAAGGTGAAACTTTCCTATTCTGGGCTGTAAATCAATTTTTCAGCTGTAAGAGGCTGACCCAGCTGAGAGGCTCTTTCCCTCCTTCCCACTGTGTGCCACAGCTGTGCCTTCCCCTTAATGATGTGGTTCTGCCCTCTGTCAAATTAACCAGGGCATAAATAAATGTATTTTGGCCCGATCAATATTCCCATCATGATTCTTCGGGCTGTTTTTAAAACTGAAGGCCAGCAACTTCCTCAGCAATCACCTTCTGTTTCAGTGAAACCGCTCTGGCTTTTAACTTTTTAAACTAATGCCAATCCCTCTCCACCTTTGAGCAGTCCATGTCATTCCTCCTCCTGCATCCCCAGGCCCTGGTGGATGGGGGATTGTGCTGTTGGTGGCCTCCTGGGTGCCACCAGCTCCTCGTGGTGGCCACGTCTGCCTTCCCAAGGCTCCGGAAGCGCTCGGTGACTACAAAGTGTGTAGGACGGGACGTGGGGCGGACGCTGCTCTTTCATGGCATATTCAACAATTTAATCCCCCTTTGAAGGCAAAGGAAACATTTCAAATATTCCAAGCTCTTCTTTTGGCAGTACACGGGGGCTCTGAATGAAACCTTCACTCACGCCAGGGAGGCTGCAGGGCCGCTGCCACTCCAGTTTCTTGCCTCTGGTTATTAAAACATCAAGCTGTCTTGCTGCCTCCCTCCCTTTGTGTGGCACTGAGCACCTGCCATTAATACTAATTCGACTCTGGAGAGAAACTCCCTTTCAGATATGCTTGTCTGAAAATAAATTGACATGTAAAAGGTCTCTTTTGTCACCAAGTGCATGGAAAGTGGCGGGGGGAGGAGCCGATGGCTTACAAAAGGAGCCAGTGGCTCTTTAAAGGGTGTGTGGAGGTGCTGAGAGATGGGAAATGGGGGGGTGATGCTGCAACTGGGCTGATGTGGGACCATCAGAGAAGGATCCTGTAGCTGCAACCCCTGTCTGGTGTCAGGCTTTGAGATTTGGGGTGATTTTTGCCTAAACCCACAGTCCTGTCATGGTGAATGGCCAAGCTCTGCAGGGACATATTTAGAAAAAACTCTTCTTCTTTTTTCTTTTTTTTTAAATCATTGTTATTATGAATATCTGAAAAAAAAACTCCAACCCTCAGAGCATTTGGTGGTGAGCCCTTCAATTCAGACGTATAATGAACTCCAGGGCTCTGCTGTTTTCCCTGGGACAAAAGTTTGTATCACTTTCAATTAGGAAGCAGTAAAATAATCCTTGGTCAGAGTGTTTATTCTGTCCTAGAGGCAGCAAAAATATGACCCGGCAAAATGTCAATATTTTTATTTTTAATAGAAAAATTGTTTGCTTTGAGCTCCTCGTGCCCTGGGGAGACCAAGGCTCTCTCCTAAGTAAATGTTTTTAAGTCAGTTTTTTGGGCCAGACTTTGGAGGGGGTGACGTTGCTCGAAATCTGCTTTTGGTGCTGAAATGATGCAGTTCCAGGGCTGGGCTGAAGGCTGAAGGGTTGTGGTGTAAACCTGGAGCTGCTGCTTTTTTGGGTTTCTAGGTTTTCCAGCGAAGAAATCATTCACTTCCTAAAGAGAATCGAGTTGAAATACGCACAGGGCCTGAAAGAGAAGGGAAAAAAGGGAATTGTGGCAATTACAGAAAGGTTCCAGAATAGCTGGTGTCACATTTGGTTCTCAAACAAGCAGGAGCTCTCGGTGCTGCTGAGCTCCAGTGCCATCTTCTTTTTAAACAGCAGATGGTGTTAGAAACCTGTACCAGGTGGAAGCTCTCCAGTTTTATAGGAGAGATCAGAAGGAGCAGCAATTCCTCCTCCCCCGAGGGGTAGTTCCTTCCCGAGCTGAACAGCAAATTAACTATCCCTCTGCTTGGAGAGTTAATACAGAGGGAAAAACTTCTGAATCCCACATGTTCCTATGGAAAGAAAGTCCTTCTGATTTGACTTATTCTGGTTGCAATAAAAGGAACGTGGTAATGGCCTCCATCATCCTCTGTTAGCAGCTCTGAGAGGGAGATGGAGTGGGGGAAACGAGCTGTGTTTGCTGGTGTGCCTCAAAATCCGGCTCCAATCTGCCAGATCTGTTGGTTTCTTGTCTATAATAGCACTTCGCATGCTTAAAGTGTTTTATAAACATTTAATTACCGCAGCTTTTGACTCCAAGCCAGGAATCCCTCATTCATCTGCTGCTCGCGAGGGTTGTGAAAATGATATTCAAACGATAGAATGACAGGAAGGGCTGAGTTCAAAGCCCAGTGAAGGAACCCCCCGTTACCTTCCCAAAGCCAGTGACTCTCCCAGCGCTGGAAATGGCAAGGTGGATGGATCTGAGGGTCTGCCAGTAGCCCAGGACACGGAGCTGCATGTTAATCATGTTAGGGAAATGAGATGCTAAATTCTGCTCGGCTGGTGCTGTAGGAACTTCTGAGGAGTGTGGCTCTGTCTAGACTGTAGCTGTGTTTGATCCCCCAGCCCTGCCGTGTCCTTTGCTGCCGTCAGCAGCAGGAAAATCAGGGAAAAGTCACTTTATTCCCACCCACCAAACTACTTGGAATTTCAACCACCCCAACTCCCAGCTCTGTTTTTAGAGAAAAATGCAGGCTTACAGCACTGAGTTTCCTGCCTTCCTCCATCCCCCCCGTGTCACAGCCCCCAGGAGTCGTGGGGTTTGTGACACCAAGGAGAAGCAGGGACTAAAGGTAATAAATTGGAATGGGATTAATAATTTCTATCCAACCATCTGCCTCTCAGCAGCTCCCTTCCCTGCACAGCACATTGTACATGCAGAACTGGGTTGGCAGGAATAGAAATCATCTAGTTTTCCTGAAAGCTGCCCAGAGAAGCTGTGGCTGCCCCATCCCTGGAAGTGTTCAAGGCCAGGCTTGGAGCAACCTGGGCTGGTGGAAGGTGTCCCTTAGCAGAAGTTGGACTAGATGGTCTTTAAGGTCCCTTCCAAACCACACCATTCTGGGGTTCTATGGATAAAAAGGTTGTTGGCTGGCTCTGTGTTTGTTTTGGTGGATTCACAAATAGTTAAAACTGCTGGGCAAGGCAGGAAATCCAGATGAGAAGTGGTTCCTCTACGAGCTGCCCCTGATCTCACCAGCTTGAGGAGGGTTATCCTAAACTATAGAGGAGAAAACCTCCAGCTGCAACTGCTGAGATCTCCAGTCTTCACTGTAATTTTGAAGGCAGACTGTGAACCCTTTAACAAACAGCACTGCTGGCAATCAGCCCCTTTAATGAGGCAGATCCCCAGCTCCAAGGCCCTGGATCACTCATCGCTCTCTGCTCTGTGAGTTGGGAGCTCACGACGAGCAGCGACTCACAAAGTAATCCCGGAGCCCCTTTCCCTGCCCTGTTTAAAGACAGGGTAGGGAGCTCCTCTGATGTTTCATTAAAGCTGGCTTTTCTCCTCGTGGCAGAGCAGATTTAATCAGACCTGCCTCCTAGTTCCAGCTGCTGGGTTGGAGCGCTCTGATCTGTGCACTGGGTGCACGTCTAATTATGGAGGCAATTCCCATGGATACCGAGAAGAATTGCCTGTACTGGCAAAAAACGATCCCAGCTGGGAAAACAGGGAAGGAAAATGTGTTGAAATATTCGGGAAGAGACTTCAAAAGTTTCTGGAAACGTTAAGCACGAAGCATTTCTGATGTTCTTGCACCGCGACGTGCAAATCTTGATTATTTTAAAACCGAGGCAGGGGTTGGTTTGTAAGAGCTAATCCCAACTCGCTGCTTTCTTGTGCTGCTGGAGGATTTACCAGCCCCACCAAACTGAATTCCCCCCTCCTTGTTATCTGCAGCAGCTCGGGAATGCTTTCCCACCTTTGTTCCTCACCTGCCCAGCACCAGAGGGGTGTTTGGAGAGAATGGCCAAGAGTTTGTGTTTCCATCAGGGCACACCCTGGGTGAGGCAGGGCAAGGGCTGGTAATTCTGGTTCCTTCCGCAGCCAGGTGGGACCAGGGTAAGTTCCTCCCCTCTGTGCCTCATCCTTCTGAAATGTATGGATTTAAATAACTTCTTTCTGTATAAATTACTATTTGAAAGGTCTGTTCAAGGCAAAGGAGCGCTCCCTGGCAAAAGGAGAGGGGGAAATACCTGGGCAAGCACTGCTCAGATGTGGAAAATTAAACAAATATGATTTTAAATGATTTTGTAATTGTTCAGCTGCAAGGCCTCATGTTAAAATGGCATGGGGAAAACCAGATTTCTTAATTTAACTACACAAATTTAAAAGTCTTTTTGAGAGTGTGTTTTTTGTGTTTGTTTTTCTTTTCTTTTTTCTTTTGCTTCGGGTTTGTTTGGAGCTTTTTGGGAACATTCTAATCAGCTCCACAATGGCTGTAACTTGTATTTGTTTCACTAATTTCTCTCCAGCAGGATCTCAGACACTTTCCAAGATGTTGCTGGCTAATCTAAACACGCAGAATAAGGAAAGCTGCCGTACTATTAGGGTGGATTTTCATCTCTTTCTCATCCAGGGCACCTGCTCCCCTTTCCCTCCCCTCCTCCCAGTCTTCCCAGCTGTCTGTCTGTCTCATTTATGTCAATTAGGGATTCAATGCTGCCTGATTTAATTGGCCTGACTTTCCCCTCTAATAGAAACCCGAGTGCAGGCCAGGCAGGCAGCAGCTCCCCGCTCTCCTCCCGGGGACAGGGTCGGGAGGGATGGGGCTTGTTTGTGGCACAGAGCACAATAACCTGTTTGTTACCCTGCACGAGGGAGAGCTTGGTGACCTCCTAACGGGGATGGGACCCGGGCGATGATGTCACCTAAAAGCTTGGGGGAATTTTGGGAGAGGTTCAGGAATTCGTGTGACCAACCACTCACCATGGATCAGCTTTTAGTGTAGAGGTGGATCCCTGGAAGTGTTCAAGGCCACGCTGGATGGGGCTAGGATAAGGTGTCCCTACCCTTGGCAGGGGGATGGAAGGAGATGATCCTGAGGGTCCCTTCCCACCCAACCTTTTCTGTGATTCTGCGATTTGCTGCCCAAGCTGCTCCTGCCAGGAGGTGACTCCACGTGCATTGAGGTCAGTGAGCGACACAACTTCCCCCAAATGCAGCCACAGAGGGCTCATCCTTCCACCCCCAGCAGTGCTCAACCACCAGTGAGGTTGACCAGAAACCAGGTTTCACAGGGTTTACGTGAGGGCTGACACTGGGGCAGCAAACCTGGAAACAAACCAGCACAGACGAAATCTCTGCCACCCCTCTGCTCCCGCTCCAGCAGCAGAATCCCAGGAACCAGCTCTGACCTACTTCTTCTCCCTGGCTCCTCGCTCGTGTCTCCCTGACAAATTGCACAGCCTTCCTTCCCTCTCACCACAAATGTGGGTTTGCCAAGGAGCTGGCCCTCGGAGGCAGCAATACGGAGCAGCAACAGTACCATCTAGTGACTTGGGCTTACAGGGAGCATCACTTAGCCCAGGAAGAGGGAACCTGTGAATCTGGGAGGCCAAGAAGGTCCCAGATTTGCAAACAAGATCCTATCTCTTGGTTCATTTGGATTAGGCAAACAAATTGCACCGATGCTTCTATGGTCTTGTTTCTTTTTTCCAGAGAGCTGTGTGAGCTTTCTCAGGAGCAGATCCCATTTCCAGCCTCCTGACTGCCCGCTGAACCCAACCCTGCCCTTCGCTCCCTCTGCTGGCAACCAACTCATGGATTTGATGTGCTCCCAACTCTTTGTACAGCACCAAACCCCGGCAAAAGCACCGGGGCAAATCGAGGGCTGTGGTGATTTATCACTCCCAATAAATGTGCGCTTTCTTGTCTGACGAGCCACGAGTGAAACCCTGAATTGGATGCGTGAAATAAATAGATACACTTCAATTTAATCAATCCAAACCCAGGCCCAAAACAGAGCGTAAAGGGCCCGCTCTGTGCAGATCTGAAATTACACACTCTGCAAGCTGAAGGGAGGAAATCAAATTAGAGCATTTCTTTCCCCATCAAAGGACATTAGTCCCGATACAGGTTCGTTATGCAGGAGTCATTATCCCTGCCAGAATTCCGGCTGACCGAGGCACCGTGTGGCTGCACCAGGTTAATGACGGGCTACGGCGCGTTCTGTGCTCGAGGTGACAACTTTTCCAGCTGTTCCTCCACACACGTGTGCACATCACCTCTTTCCCAGGGAAAAAGAGCATTATCAGATGTACAGAACGCAGCGGATCAGGGAGAGGTGACACAAAACCCGGCGCTGCAGAACTTCAGTGCTCAGACACGCTGTGGAGCCTGTGAAATGCCACCGGTACAGGGGGAGAAATTGCTTTGCTGGCTAATCAAACACATCCCCTCCTTGCTGTCAGGAGTGCAGCACTGCCCTGAGTCCACTCAGCCTTGCTCGTGGGCTGATGAGTGCCTGACAATTTTCTGGTCTCAAATTAAACAGAAAACTAAATTAGCAAATTAATTGTTTGCCGTGTTTTTCCTTGGTCCCCATCAGCTGCCTCAGGACCTGCAGCCAATCCAGAGCCCCTCTCTGCAGTTCCCAGTAGAAGGTGGAGCCCTGTGCTGGGTCCTGCTATCTACCAAGTGTCAGTCATGTTAATTTTAAATTACTTTTGTACAGCTTGGTGTCAAAACGATTAAAGCATGAAAAGAAAAACTGAACTAGAGGGAGGAAAGAGGGGAGGGGGGAGAGAGAATGAATAATTTACCTTGCATTTACAGCAAGGACACTTGAATTTCCTTAACTCCTCAACTCTGGGAAGCCTGAAACTTCTATTTTTCCAACTGTCACCTGCTTGGGACTGTACCTGAGTAGGTGGTCTGGATCACAGAACCAGGGAACCACAGGTTTGGGTTGGATGGGACCTTAAAGCCCATCCAGTCCCACCCCCTGCCATAGCAGGGACACCTCCCACCAGCCCAGGTTGCTCCAAGCCCTGTCCAACCTGGCATTGGACACTTCCAGGGATGAGACAGCCACAGCTTCTCTGGGCAACCTGTGACAGAGTCTCATCACCCACTGAGTAAAGAATTTCTTCCTAAAGAGGATCCTACAAGGATCTGGGATCTAGTTCTCACCTCCCCTGTGGTCCTACAGGGAGGTGATAACTGCTCGCAGCACAGTGATGGGATTTTACCTCAGTTTCTTCCCAGGAAAGGCTTTTTTCTGCACTGCACTCACTGGTTTCTGCAATCACCAACACGGACAAACCCACCCACCCACATACAGACCTTTTCTCCCCTTCCCAGTGCTCCACTCCCAACTGGGTTTACTCCGTAACTCGCACGTACTGTGCTAGATAATTACATACTCAGAAAACACAGAAATGCCTAATCAGATACAGCCTGAAATGCGCAAGAATTAGGGTTGTAGGACTGCAGCGTAGCATCCCTGGAGCTCTCTGCATCTGGCTCACACAACCAGCCCACGTGCACTGTAAAAATGTTGGGTTTGGGGCACAGGCTGCTTTTATCTCCCTTCTTAACTCCATCCATGGTTTCTTTCTCTTGCCAGCTACTGAATGGTGTCATCAGTGGTCTTTGAAATAGCATTCTAAATCCTTTGAGGCCAGAAGAACAGCAAACAGCTTTGTAAGAGGGCAGCTCAACATCACCAGAAAATGCAAATCAAGTTTAGCCACTGTAGATGTTTACTGTGTATTCAGCTTATACATCACAGCATCTTCCATTCATTAAAAACGGGTGTAAGTAGTGGGAATTATTTTGTCATGAGGTACCACAACGTGAAATGAGGTGCCTTCTGTAGATGATCACTAGCAGGGTGTCAGAGCTGTTTGGGAAATGAGAGAGGCTCGAGCCTCGAGTGTAATGTATCCTGCAGGATGTGTGTGGGCTTGGACTGATTTGTCAAAAGCAAAGAAAACAATTTCACTAATGGGTGTTTGCTGAAAAATGAGCATGATGGCTTGGCAATTTTGTGCTGTCTTGTGCTCTCTCTTCACTCCCTCTCCTTGGCAGCCACGGAGAGGAGACACCTCTGTCTTCCACCTGCATTTTACGCCTTTGGCCTTAGGACTGACGCAGCCTTGCCGGATCCCAAACAGGTTGTGTGGAGGGCTGAGCAGTGTGTTTGAACCGTCCTCCTCCTTCAAAAGCACCTGCCTGACTCCCCCAGCGTGTTTGCTCAGGCTGGATAATCCCTGAGTAACCTCCACCCCTCTCCTCCTGTGACCTGCAGCACTGCTGTGGTGGGGGACACCAACAGCGGTGCCCAGTACAGCACCTCGTGGCACAGACACTGCCATCCTCCCTCTGCTCCCCCATTCCCCTGCTGGAATTCCCTTGGAGCATGGAATTGGTGAGGTTTAGCACCACTCAGGAGCTGTGACTGGGCTTTCACTCGAGCACAGAGGCGCGGGAAGGGTTCTGTTGTTAACAGTGGGATTCCCCTCACATGACGTTTCTTCAGCTGCTGATTCACAAGTACATCACTTAAATGACTTTTTTTTTCCTTTCCCATTTGGGAAGCTCCTGTAAACTTCCCTCATCCTCCGCCAGAGGCCTGGCAGGAGGCTGGGAAGATGAAGAGCAGCCTCTTGCAGCGTTTCAGTGATATTTCAGTGATACCACTTCAGACGTAGCAAGTCCTGAGTACTCCAGGCCAACAACCTCAGCTCTCCCTGGTTAAAGTGTGCTCAGAGCTACAGCTGCAGCTTTATAAAACTAACACCTTTTTTTACTGGATTCTGCTAGTCCAGGTTCCACAGAATTCTCCTTGAAATTGAGTCACTTGAGTAACTTTAAAAATAATATTTATTTTTTCAGCCAGAACATTAAAAATACAGGTGTAAATACTGCCGTGGTTCTGATAATTACTTAAAATAAAGCACAGTTCTCAGCCAGATCATCTGTTTTCCCAAACCAAGCAGAACTGCCCTTCCACCTGGCACCGGGGAGCCAACAAAACAGCAGGAGAGGGATTTGGATCGGATCTGTTATCAACAAATCACTCCCAACTGTAAAATCTTTATGTATCAGTTATGAAATGGTTTCAAATCCTAAACAGTCTCCAGGCAGGCAATTAACATCATTAATTGGAAAAAATTCAGCCAGAATAATTGATTTAGACTTAAATCTCAGAACCTGAGACTTCTCAAGGTGTATCTTCACCCCCTCCACAGCCGTGCTGAGGATCCCTGTGTCGGGCACATTATCCCTCCCAGTGCTCAGGAGTCACTACAAACACTTGAGTGGTGAATATTAAAGTGGTCAGCCCTGGAGTGGTTGCCATAAAAACAAGAGGACAAACAATAACTTAGACAAGAGTAGACTGAAAAGACATGTAGGAATAAACCACTTTTCCTCAATTAAGAGTTTCTGAAATCAGCGAGCTGTGGGCTTTTTCCTCTCCAACACTTGAATTTCCTGCAGCTGAAGCATTTCAGTTGCCTTAATGTGTTGAGTTTTTTTAATTTTCCATGATATTTTAAGCTATCCACCAGGCAATGTCAAGCTTTGCAGTCCAGACTATGGAATGGTCTCTTTGTTGGGGGACACTTTATCTATTTGAAGTGTCCAGGATGATTTATTCTTATGAGACATGTGGACAAAGTGACATTTTCCCATCTCCTGCTCTCTAAATGCAGGACTGCAGTCACTCCAAAACCACCAGTTTCTCCATAGTGGCTGTTTATTGGGACCTGCCTTTTTATTGAGGGAAAAGGAAAAAAAAAGAAAGAGAATCTGGAAACAATCCATCTCAGCCCAAGTTTTTTGAAGGAGTTGTTTTAATTTGCTCCAGAGAAAGCTGTCTGTGTGTAAAGTCACCGATCTGCTGATGAGTAATCAGGGAGCTTTTGTGTTTTAATATTTTGATGTTTAAGGGAAGCAGCACAAGGCTGACAGAGTAAATCCACTTATTTTAGAAACTGTTCTGCACTGGTTGGAGTACAAAGACCAAAGGAATAAAAGTACAACAAAGAGCAAGTAACTAAAAGATATGAAAAGGGCTAAAACCACACACTTCATACTAAACTGAGGGGTGTAAAGCCCAGAGATGATTCCTAGTCCAAGAGCTGGAGGCTGCTCTTTCCAGTAGACCCTGAACTACGAAATTTAAGAGTTAAAACCCACCAAGCAGACAGGACTTCAAAGAGATCCTCCCCCCTCAATTTACATTTGGGTTTTAGGTTTGTAAATGAAGCCACGCAGAGATTTAGGAATGGTGTTAAGGAAATGGAAGCCTAGGAAAAGTGCCGGGCATCCAGAATCAGGAAATTTCTATGGAAATACTTGGTTGCTAACAGGATTTACAGGTATCTCCTTGCTCTAATGGATCTTTCTCTTCCACATAATTTCATTACATGTTGCCTGCTTTTCCTGAGTAGCCCCAGCATCCCCGAAACTTGTGGATTCAGCGGAGGAAGGGGGTTTTTTTGGGCATCAAAGTGTTGCTCTGCAACAGCAGAGAGGATCAACAACTCCACATTTCAAGGGTGGCAAACCGGGAACTGGCAGAGCAGGAGACAGGAGCTTGTACAAGGCAAATCTGGAGCAGGCAGAGGAAGTGAGAGGCCTTTAACTGCTGGGCTGAAATGCTCAGCCCATATCTAATGAACCACACGGTATTTACTGGCCCTGTTTGTGTATCACGGGCATTTATCAGTGGACTTGCTTTCCCCTCCTGTTTTTTCCAACCCCCTTTTTATTCGTGGCTTGCATACGTTATACATTTTCACTGCTGTGTCATTAAATAATTCTAGTATTAAATGGTACATCCCAAAGCTTTCTCAGCTTGGGGACATCCTTCAGCTGTCTTCTGTGGGGATGAGTTTTCCCCCTTACCAAAGTTATTTTGGAAGTTGAGGGTGAGAGGGGCTCACCCACACCTGGCAAAAAGGATAACCTCCTTCATCCACAGCAAGGAAACCTTGGACTCAACCTCAGGAGGCTTTTCCCGACCTGACTGATCCTGTGATGCCCTGAAACCACCACAGGTGTGCGAGCTGGCCCTTTTTCCTCAGTTTTTCACCCAGAAACACGAGCCCTTGCCCAGCCCAGGAGGCGGCCGGGGCTCCCCCGCAGCCTCGGCAGGCAGAGGGCAGCAAAGGAGCCTTTTCACTTTTTTTTTTCTTTTTTTTTTTTTTTTTTTTTTTTTTTTT
>WBMV01004546.1:373018-392631 GCA_013396655.1 Campylorhamphus procurvoides
GTGCAGGGAGCACAAAAGCTAAACTATGATCCTGCTCTGCCTTTCCTCTCTCCCCCCCACCCCTCTCCCCCCATCCCGGCTCCATGAGCTTCACATCCTCCTGCTAAGGCTGAAAGGAACAAGAACAAGAGCTGCTGATGGTTGTAAGGCCTCGCTCGATTCTCCCCACCCCCTCCGCCAGCACCATCCCCCACTGCAGCTCCCATGGACTCGTATCCCTCCCATTAACGCTGAAAGGGGAGGACAGGAGCTCTGATGGGTTTTTCTCAGCCTTTACTCTGTTTTCTCCCCCCCAGCGACCAACCAACACCAGCTCCATAGCCCTGCAGAAGTGCAAAGCTGGCTCTGCCAGCACATCCATGAATGCCCCCTTCCCTCTGAGCACATCCATGAATGTCCCTTCCCTCTGAGCTCCAAGGAAGGGAAAAAAAAAAGCCACCCTCGTTTTGCTTATTCATTATAAGCGCTTGGCAGTGTGCTGTTAAAAACGTGCGATCTCTTGTTTTAGAAGCATCTGTGCTTTAAGAATAAGGTTTTGTCTTCTTGAATGTGGCTCTTCATAATAATCTCTTGAAGTGCTGCGTTTTTGTCCTTAAAGTTCTATTTTATTACCTCTTCTGGATCGGTGAAGGTCGGTTTAACCCTTTAGAGATGAAAATCGGCAGCCACTTTAGGAAAATACTGCCTTTTTCCACACTAATTCATGGTTATAATAATATTTTATTGAGGATTTTTTTCCCCAGCCCAGTCCTGCATGCTGAAGGAAGCGTGTGCTTCAGCACTGATTAAAGTCATGTATGAGTTAATGAGAAGCTTGCAGAGTATGTGAAGCAAGAGAAAATCTTTAACCAGCTCTGCTGTTCCTTCTACATGCCACAAACTTGCACGCTGTAACCAGAAGGTGGATTGAATATGTGTGAAATGCTGCAGTAGGAGACTCTTAAATCGCATCACAGGTGGATGCTCACTCAATTTATACATTATCATTTCAAAATACCTGAAAGTTGGGTGTGTTGGGTTTTTTTTTCCTAAGTATTTTGAGACTTCACATTTCCACATATATCGAAAGCCTTGGATGAAAGATGCTATAAGATTACACAGTATTATTTTCTGGGTTGTTATTTTTTATTCTAAGCAGTGTTTTCCCCTATGCTTCCCAGGTTAATAGATTGGTAACACAGAAGAGGCTCTGAGGTGCTGGAGGAACCAGCAGTGGTGTCAACATTCCAGCTGTGGGACCTCTAATTTAAGAAACATATTGTCATAAGGAATAAGATCAAGGCTGAATCCTGCTTGCATTTAGGTCCAAATACAAAATACGCCTTGGAAGGAGTCCCCAGGGAACACTGGGAGTAATTAAGTAAAAATAAAACCTTTCACTTCAGCCCCCCCTTCTCCTTTTAACACAGACAAGTCACTGTGATGTTGTTTTCATTCCACCATTTTCATTATGTGTCCTGATATTTCTTAATTTTGTTCTGCATCTGAAATCCTCGAGTGACTTATAATTTCTGTGATTTGGGGGTATTTCTAGACCATACTTTTAAAGAAGTCATCTCGCTGTGTCCCAGAAGGAGCCATTGAACAGTCATTCTCATAAACAGCACTGAACTTCTTACAGTCTTGCTTTTCCAATCACCTTTTTGTCTTCCCTGTTTAACTGTTGAATTCCCTTTTCTTTAAATTAAGTAAATATTTATTAATACCAGTTGAGTGGGTTTTTTCATCTTTTTAAAAGAACAGAGCCTTGTCACTGAGATGATCCTTCTGTATTGAGGAGATGACATAAGAAAAGGAGTGAAAGAGAGTTGTCTTGTGCTGGTAAATGCCATTTTTGGAAAACAATGCTATAGGAAATGGAAATGAAAAATACATTTTATGCTGGTGGGAACTTGTAATGAGGCTAAGAGAGGATTTGATGTCTCAGAAAAGCAATGATTACAAGGGGAAAAGCGGGACTTTATCATCCATTTGTAAAGTTCTCAGGCTGAATATCCTTTTGGGGAGCTGAAATTTGGCTCAAGTCTGTTTATGAACATCTGTTGAATGGAATTTTAAAAAGGCACAGATTATAATCTTGGTTTCTGTTAGCTGTTTAAGATGATAAAACAAAATAAATGTAGCTGCAAGTACATTTTGGGGTTTGTTTTGTTAATAATGTGCTGGGTGAATGTTCAGTTGTCTCTACTGCTGGTTACCTGGTTGTATATTGGGTTGACATATATTTTGCTCCTTAGCATATGAAATATTGCCTCTACCCCTTTCTGTAGCTGTTTAATCCTATTTGAACACTCCCACTAAGCATTCAAGTTTTGGTTGGTTGTTTCTTTTCTCACAGGAGGCTCTTGGTTTTTGGCATCTGTGACAGTTTTTGCACCAAGAATACAGTGATGTATTTGAAAGGAAATTTTGAAAGCTCCTGGGTATTCCCAGAATTGCTTCAATTCACATCCTGCCCACCTGTCCCTCTGACAGGACTCTGTAAATGCAACCACTTTGTGTCCACTGGCTCTGGATAGCACCACTTCAGCATCTATTTCTGCAGTGTTTGTGACCTCCTGTTATTCAGGGAGGTCTTCACTGTAATTTTCCCTCCTATTATTTTGCCTCTTTTCGCAGCCTGATTTTTTTTGCTGTTGTTTTCTATTCCAAGCGAGGATGCTGTGAGTGCTTCAGCTCAAAATTTAGGTCATCTCCGATGGAAGAAGGGAGACCTAAAAAGTAAAAATAAGATTTCAATGTGCCTTTAAAAGTGACAACTCTTGGGGAAAAAACGTACAAGCTCACCTGCCTTTTGTGGCAATAGGGAATGGAGGGAACCTTTTGTGATTCCAGAATGAAAGCTGAGGTATCTCCTTGGGAGTGTTTCTTTTCCATGTGTCCCTGGTCTTTCATTTTCACACCTGATTTGAGCTTTAATCACTCAAATTATTCATAGACTTACCCTGGAAAAAGAAGAGAGTGACCTCTTCCCATCTGGAGTAGATGGATTTGCCATCAACAATTGTAAATGGATGACTTAATGATGGGGTTTATGCTTAGAATTTTGAATTCTGTGATTTCACTGCATTTCAAGAATTCTGTGCATGGTCTTTTCCAAACTGCTAAGTAGAAGTTATACCACAGGGATTTCTTTCTTTCACTTTCTCTCTTAACATTGGGTTCCTGTCTACAAAGTGTTGATGATCCCCTCAAACTGCTGAGTCACCAAAGCACATGTGCCTTGCACAGGACCAGGCCTGTAAGTTGCAGTTGGTTTATTTTTTTTTTATCTGTAATTATATCCAATGTCTTTCATGACAAGGAACCTCAGGACAATTTATGAAATCAACAGCCACAAAAGTCCTTCCTGTTGGGGGTTATGAGTTACAACTTTGCTGTCCCAGAGGGGATAGAGAGCCCAAACTCCTCCTCAACTCCTGTGGGTGGCTGGAAGCAGCTGCTGGAATTGATAGATATCTGTTGCTTTTGCTTTTCTGTTACTTTTGTGGCTCAATTTAAATCACTAAGGAACTTGTGAATCTGTTTTGTTTGCTTTCTGCTCTTCCTAGCAGCATTCTGCAGTTTTATATGTATTAAATGTGCTAAGCTTCATCTGGCCTAGATGTACAATAAATACCTTAGTCAATGCGGTTAAGTCCAGTTTCCTCTATTCACTCAGAGGAGATTTGTTTCTTATCTGAATTGTTCCTCCATTCAGAAAGGAGAGAAGCCTTGCACTGCCAGAGCTCACCTCATAAATCACCCAGACAAATGGAACTTGGGGCAGGAGAAGATACAAAATGAGAATAGTTGTGATTTAGACTCCATGAAGTTTGTGCTCTGGAAACGTGCTGGTGTGAGGCAGAGGGAGCTGCCTGTCACCAGCGTGTCCCCACCATGGAGGGAGCACCACGAGGGGACTGCCATGGGCTCAGCAGCCACGGGGTGTGTTCAGATAGTTGTTCCATATTTCTTTATGTTGTCTTTCACACACAGTTTCCCCGTTACCCTTTCTCTGATGCTCAGAGTGCACTGACAGTTTTCAGCAGCTCCACACACTTCGGTGTCTCTCGGTTCACAGAACATGGGATGTTGCTTCCTGACACTGGTGCAATATTCTCTGCAGCTGCATGGAAGAGACACCTCAGAAATCAGCAGCTCTTCAGCTTCCCAGGCTTTATTAACTCAGTTTAGCTCTTGGTGATTAGTAAACAGACACTCGAGGAAAATCCATGGCCCAGCCATTTCTTTTTGCAATTCCTGAGACTTGTAAACCAAACTCTGCACCCTTCCCATCAATAATTCTCCCATCTTACTGCAGCTTCAGGCTGTTCTGTTGGAGATGGAGATGTGTAAAGACATCTTTAAGATGGCAATATGTTTGGTGCCAAAAGAGAAGGGAGCTGCTCATCACCACCTGAGTGCTGCTTGAAAAACCTGGCCACTAGTTGCTCCTTCCCTCTACCTCCTATGTTTGGTAGAATATTCACTGGGATTAATTCTAACTAATTCATCTATCAGTGATGTATTCACTGGCTACAACAAATCCTTCTGGAAAAGAGGAAGCAACTGCTTTTTATTTAATAATTCCTAACAGCTATTTGAAATATAAATGTTTAGAATAGTTACTTTTCCCAACCATTCCTTCAACTGAATTTGCAGTCATCAGCTAAGCCCTTTCTCTCAGGGGTGCCTCCCTTTACCCTTAAATATCCTCTAGTGTTTGGTGACTTCAATTTGACAGAATAGGTCTATTATTGATACCTTTCTTTATCAGAACATTAGAAAGCCCTTGGTCTTCACCCAGGCTCTGCTCTGATATGCAGATACAGCATAATCTACTCACGAATTTATGTGTCTATCATGGAAGGTGGGACTACCAGGCAACGATGGTAACACACAGGCTCCATCTCCTCCTAAGCCCAGAGTCACCCCTGGCTGTTTCTGCTGCTCAGAACTCTTCACATGGTCTCCTGCCTAATTTAAACAATTCATCTCATTTTCATTCAATACAAAGTTATCTATTTGTTCTTTTATAATGTCTTCATTGCTCACAATTCTGAAGTAGTTGAGGGGGTTCTTTTTGAATCCAAGAGTGTTTGATGAATATATTTGTTGGCACCTGTCCTTGCTTCCTCCACTCCTTCCACATTCACTTTAAGGGCCCTCCACAACAATCTCTGCTCCCTTAGTGAGGACGGGTTGTTCCCTCTACCAGATTAGAGCTTCCTGTTGGTGTTTTGTCATTTCTGAGCAAGGAAAGGCTGGTATCTTTGGGCTCAGTTGTTGCTTCATCTCCTCGGCTCTCCCAGGGGTCTCCCAGGCGCTTTCAGTTCTGCCTTACCTCTTTGATTTGGTGAGGTTCCCTGCTATTTACATTTCTTCACATATATCCTCTTCCTACCATCTGCTGCCTTATGTTTTGCTCATCTCTGAAACGTAGTGACCATATTTCATGCAACATTGTTCTACTTGGTTTTCTTAAAATTTAATTAAAAGGTTCTGAAAGAACAAAGCAAATTGGAATTCACCCGTTCTGTGCAGGCACTTTAACTGAGGAGGGAACAGCTCGATAAAGACCTTCAAATGCCTTGAATGAATTTGTAACCAAAATTTTGTGCATTGTTTATCCAAAGGGTATATTATCAAATTAATTAGGGGAGTCTTATTACTAGCAGAAGTTAAGGTTGCTATTAAAGAATGCCATGTTCTCTAGGAACTCTTTTTCTTTGGAATTCAGCAGGTCTCCTGAGCAGTATTTACTTTGGAGTGAGTGTGTGGCTGTGCCTTGTTAGATAAAAGCTGCAGTACTAAAACTGTTTTACTGAACTTAGCTCCTGACCTGCCTTCTGAGGCCACAGCTACAAAGGGATGAGACATCAATCTAGTTTGTTTGATCTAATTACAGCTGTTTAACCATCCTGAGCACAAGTGCACTCACCCCACTTTGTTATGCTGATTTCAGGTATTTCCACTGTTAATCGGGTGCACAGTGCTTGGTTCTTTCTTGTATTAATTTACCTCTCAAGATCTCTATGCAGTTATCCCGGGGAATGGTGTTCTGCTACTCAGCTGGATGTTACTTTTCACAACGTGTTGACAGGGAATTCTCAGGAATTTGGGGATTCTTCGGGTCAACCTGACAAATGACTATTCCTTTTCTCCTGGCATCCATCGTTTTGGGGGGATTTTGCCTCTGCAACTTCTTTTTCAAGATGCTGCAAGGTTGCACAAAGAAGAAACTGGGAAATCCATTACAATGCATATTCCTGTGAGGTCACACAGGTGGAAAGATTCAGTTCTGTGGCCTCGTAGAGCTTTTGCTATTCTGATAATGCAAGAAACGCAGAAAGAGAAAGAGAGAGATGGAATCGACCTGCTCCTCCTGTAGGGGATTTATCAGGAGCAGTTTCCTCAGTGGTGTTCCTGGGTGCAGCCTGCTAGCAGGGACTGATAGCACAGGCACTGGTGCAGAACTGGGATGGCCAAGAGTGGCAGCCAAACATCAGGATGACAAAATTGCATTCCTAGAAACCTCTGTGGGCTCAGCTGCAGGGACAGAATACAACCCAAAACTTCCCTCCACAAGCAGGAGCCCATTGCTGCCTGTGGGAGAGCAGATTTCTGATTACTTCCCACTGAAAACTACCAGGGATGTTGTTATGGGATCTTTTTTTAATGGATATATCTGATTTCTGTGCTTGGCATAAGAAATTACCTAGAGTTTTTCCCAGGTACAGTCCAGGAATCAAACGTGGAGCTTCAAGGAATAAACATGATCTGTCAAGTCAGGAGAAAGGATTTACAAACATGCAGAACAATGTCTTAGTGGTTGTACAGGGCCTTGCTCATCAGTGGAGGTCATTTACCATGCAATGGGTGTAGAATGGTATTACACAAACTTGTGAGTAATTTGAGCTTGCCCTGCTGTGTACAACATCTGTCAGAGGCAGGGAAAGGTGTGGAAAGGTTTGGGGAAGCAAGGGATGGAAAGACACATTCAGTGAAAAAGCCTCTGCAAAGCAGCCATTTCATAAGGAAAAACTGCACTTGGATTTTACAAAAAGGAGGTAGGTAGCAGAGCAAATTAACCAAAGAAGCTATTGGACTTTATTCACACTGTAGGTGATGTCATGCTGCTGTGGGCTGAGGTGGAGCTCAGTGGAGACCTGCAACAACACTATCCAAGCAGTTTGGCTTGGCGAAATCAAACTAATAAAACAAGAAATCTTTAATCCGAAATGGCTTGTAAACTTTAAACTCAGAGTGTCAGTGCATTTGCATAAGGGATGTGCTTAACACCCTCCCTCAGCTCTCTGGGGCTGGCAGGTGGAAGGAAGTCCTCCAGGTAACTTCCTGAAGTGTCAGGGGCCCAGAATTGTGTGTTCTTCATCTCCAAGTCCACTTTTCTAATAGAGACATTCCTTTCCCACCAGTATTTTTCTTCCTGTATTTGCTATAATAACAAATATATCTGCCATAGAGCCATCAGGAGGTCCTTAGCTCCCATCCCACTCTGAGATAAGAGAGATGCCTATCTCTATCCCATACAGATGTTTGTGTATCCTGGCCTTAAAGAAATCAGCAGTGCAGAGCATTCTACAACTTCCCATACAGTGTTTTCTTTGTTCAAACATCACTCTTGTTACTTTACCAAATCTCACTGTGAATTAAGTGTATTACTTCTTCTATTTCCAGTGGACATGAACTGACCTATCCTCTAACAAAATGGACTATTGGTATTTTGTCCCCTCCTGAGCTCTCTCTTTCTTCTTTTTTTTTCAATTGATTAAGCAAATCCAGCATTTCAATTTATCCTTGAAGGTTAGATTTCCTCAGCCTCCAGCTTTCTTGCTGCTCTCTTTGTGCTCTTTCCACTTGCTTTGTATCTGCTTTTATTTTCTCATGTGGTACCTGAAAAGGGATAGACTATTCCAGCTGAGATTTCACTGAGTTCAGCAAGATAATTGTCAGGGGTGTCCTACGTAAAGCAGCCTTATTAAATATTTCTGTGATGTATTATCTTTATTGTGCTGACTCAAATTCAGTTTGTGGTCCATTAGAACCACTGTCTGCCCAGCCAGTTGCTCCCCTCCTCATCCGTGTCCGTGTCTGGATCCTTGGCTACAAAAAAACTCCACTGAAATGCCATCCCTGAAAACAAGGGGAAGACAAGGAGCTGAGGAGGCTTTTCAAATGCACTGTTCTCGTGAACTCCAAGTGTGTCAGCCTGCCAATAGAAGAGGAATTGTAAGATAATGTTAATTTTCAATATTGGCTGGAAAAAATATGTTTGGTCATGTTATTACTCAGAAAGTGTTAATGTCCTAAAAGTTCTGAGTGGGAAAGGGAGTGTTTGTTTGCAAATGGGAGAGAACATAGTCATGGTACATGAGACTTAGATTATCATTGATTATCATTTTCTTGCTAAATGTTTCACTCTCTCATTAACAAGACAAGCAGAATAATGACTTAATGTCCCTTTAAAAAATAATAGAGTTGCTAAAGGTGCGACAAACAAAAGTTAAACCTGAAAGGTGTTTGAAGAAAGAAGAAAACAACAACAGAAATGTTTTAGGATCCTGGTTTGCTCCAAAACATTGATGACATGAAGTCACAATTCATGGTTGTGAGGTGAGAACACTGAGAAAAAGGTAAAGAAAAAAGAAAGAAAGAGAAGGAAAACCCCAAAACTGAAGATGCTTTTTGGCTCTGTGCTCCTGCATGTTATTGTTTATAGGAAGATGAAGAGGTGGCAGACCCAAGGAAGTGATGGAACACTGTGATGGAAAACATCTCCAGTGGCCAGGCAGTTAAGAACAGATCCCAAGCAGGACAGCCCTGGTTTGTTGCTACGTTGCCAAAACAGGTATATTTGTGAGGAGAGATGGAGAGACCTGGGATGGAAGAAATAGGCAATCCATATTCCTGGAGTGTTATTGATGCTGGAAACAAAAAGCCCTTAGCAAACCTAGAGGTGTGGTGTGAGTTTCTGGGAGGTGCAGCCCTCTGGGATTTTGGAAAGCTGAGGTGACAGTGTGTGCAGGCTCAGCTCCACAAGGCTCACTGCTGAGTTCTCCAAGCACTGTGTGACACAGGGAATGTGCTGAGCTGGTCCCCACTCCAGGGCCCACATTAATTCACTCTCTGTTCCGTGGTTCTTCACGCTCCTCTGACCCGGATGAATTTACCAGTGAACTGAGCAGTGTGTTCACTTTTCCTGTGTACATTTCTTACACTCTTGCCCATCCTAATCCAGTTCCCTGCACTGTGGTGGAGTCTCTAATTATAAATTAAATCATACAACCTGCCTTCTCAAACCCGTCTCATTCAGAGTTTGCTTTTATCCTTGTTATTTGATGTTTGCTTCCATATTTTATTTATTGCACATAATTCAACTGCTGCAGTAAATACAGAATTACTAATTGTAATGGATTTTTGTTGTGCTTATCACTATAGTGTCTGAATACTTTTTAACCACCACAAATGTTTCCTCACAATATTGCAGAGATTTCCCTCTCATTTCATTGATGCAAAGCAGGGAAATTAACAGCAAAGCTATCAAAGTTCTCCCCTGTATCTCTTTGTCCCAGAGTGACAATAAATACATTTCCAAGTAGCCTCAGTAAACCAGTTGTGAATATCTTCTTCACCAGGTTGCAGAGGAGCTTTCAGAGGGGCTGCTGGTGCTGGTTATTCCCTCTGTTTGCGGTTTCTGTTGGCTGCCTGACACCAGGCTTTTGAGGGAATTGCATCTCACTTTGTCCATAAGGACATCAACCCCCAGCAAAAAACAGTAAGTCCCTTCCAGAAGGGTTCTTTAAAATCTAGTTGTTCTAATAATAAGACATTCTATTCTAGCAATCACCTTAATTGCACTCAGGCCTTTAGATATATATTTGGTGCCAGAATAACCCTTGAGTTTAAATACCTGTGTTCAAACCATAATCTACGTATACAGACTCACCCTGTCCTACCTCCCCTTTCTTTTGTTGGAGATTGCCAAAATGAAGCTTCAGTCTTCTCTCCTGACAGATTCTTTGCTCTTATAACCAGCTCAGAGAGCCTTTTCTATGACTATTCTAGTTTTCACATGTCACTCTTGACTAGAAGCTGTACCCAAACTTCTGTAAGAGAGCCATAACATCTGGATGTGCCTTACCTGGTCTTCAGATCTCATCTGTCATCTGCATTTCTGGGACTAAATAAGGCTTCTGAGTCTTCATCCTTCCCTGTTAACTGTGATGAATTCCCAGTTTACAAGAGTTTTGGCTGTCAATCCCTGTGTGAACAGCCTTGTGATTTGCATTAATCTTATTAGTGCATTCCACCAGTCCATTCCTCAGGATTCCTGTGCTGTTCCAGAACCTTATCCAGTTCTTCCTTTAGGATATTCCAGCCTTCTGCATTGATGCTTTTTGATTTTGCCAGTAACTCCCTGTATTAACACTCTTTTTCCCATTCCTTGTGCTCATTCACTTAAAGCCAACCAGTAGCACCAGATCTGAGAGCAGAAGCTTTCAAAGCCCTCATTCTTTAGCCCAAAAGCTCCCATTTCAGCACAATCCAGCAATGGATTTTTAGTCATTTTTTTTACCCACAACATGTTCCTTGGACTAATCTTCCTGCTTTCCAATTTAACTTGTATTTTCACGTGTTGCACCAGACCAAGTTTTACTTTATTTTTTGGGTGAGATCAACTGTGTCTTCCTCTACCCAGAAAAATCTGCATCCTTATCAAAGAAAGACATCAGCTTTGTCTGGCACGATGGCCTCTGTTAAACCTTTATTTTCTTTTTGCATTTTATCTCTTTACTTTCCTCTACATCTTTGTCCCCTCCAGAGGAAAAATAATTTATGTTTTGCATCTTACTGAGGTCAGGCTAATTAGCCTCTAATTGTCTGGACTTACTTTCCAGGTATTTGTCTTCATTTTGGGGTGTTTTTTTCTCCTTTCTCCCTGTAATAAGATGACAATTTTAGATTATTTTTGTACCTCCAGAAGTGGTAGAGATAAATTCCCCCATTTGCATCACAACTCAACTGTAGTGCTTCATTTTTTTGTTGGGTTTTGTTTGTCCATGGGTTTTTTAGTTTGGTATCTTTGCATTTTTAAAGAAAGATGCTTTGTCATGGCTATGGATGCAGGGGAAAATAATGAATTGCAAAGTTCTTTAAAAAATAATGATAATGAGAAGTTTCTTAAGCACTGATAGCTGGATCCAGGGCTCCGTTATCCTGTGGGACTGTTGATAAGTACCAGTGGCTGATCACTGACGTGCAGAAGTTCTGTTCCTCGTGCTGCTTCAGCTTTATTTACTGTCTTAAACAGCAAATTAAATGTGCTGGGGACTCTGCACTCCTGTATGAGATAGTCCTGACCAGAATACACTCCAGGAATAGACAAAGTAAACAAAACAATAGGAAGACAGTGGATCCAGAGGGTCAGGATTGTGTGGGGAAGGCTCCAGTGCTCTCACTGCCTGCATGAACCCATGGCACAGAAAATCGAGTAACTATGTTTCCTGCAGCTGGGAAAAGGTAATATTTTTAAATACTTTGTTTTATAATATAGTTCATTCCACTCTTTTCTAAAAGCTATAATGAATAGGAATTTTTCTGAGCAGGTTTCGCTCAGGCACCTAATTCTATCTAATTAAATGGTTGGATTTGGGGTGGGGTTTTGTTGCTATTTTCTTGGGGTTTGCCAGATATACTCAATATTTTTACAAATCTTTGAAAATAATGTCTTTCTTCTGATTCTTCAGTATGTCTGGGGCTCAGGTTTACAGAGGAAGTTCTGGCCAATGCCTTTGTTTTACTGAAAATGCATGTGCTATCCCCAGCCTGTATAAGCAGAGCCATTGCTGAGGTGTGATCTCAGGCCTCTCTCAAATCAGAGATAAGTGATAGCTAAAAATGACCTCCTTTCACAGTCCCACAGCTGAACTCTGAAAGTTCCAGCAAAGCCAGCCAGAATGTGTTTGGATTTTTTTTGTTTCTAAGTAAATGTCACTGAGGTGCCAACTTGTGACCTTCAGAATCCAACTTTTAGGCCACGTGCTCTTGAGGCCGATGGGGTGGAGACCTCAAGCAGAAAATCAGTCACATCCCCACACCCAGACCCTGTGTGAGTGTGAATTCCTAATGCTCCCCATGTGGGTTGGTTACAGAATTCAGGTTCTGAAATGCACATTTTTATGGGTGACTGTTGAAAGGTAGATAAGCAGAATTTCTCTCCCACCCTTTCACCAGCAAATGTTTCCAAGCTGCTCAACACCTTGTTTATGTGGGATATTGGTTTGGTTTATTCATTTTCCCACCAGTTATTTGTGCCTGCCTTTGTACAGCTGGCATGAAGGGATGTTACTAAGTGTTCTCCCCATAGCATGAATATTTAATAGTTTGTGTGTTCTTTCTCTGTATCATGTATGTGCCTGTGTAATACCAACAAAATCTCTTAAAATCAGTTTTTGCACGAGATTTTCGAAGCCCATCACGTGATTGAGTGACAGTCCTGAGTAAACTGCACTGTTGTAGAATTTCACCTAAAATTTGTGTTTGCCAAATGGTGGTATTTCACAAATAAGCCAGGACTCAGCTAACTTCCCCTCCATATTTTATCCCAGTTTGATCCAATTTCGCAGTATGGATGAACTGGTGTCTTTCAGAAATAACAGAAAAATCTTCAGGCCCTTGAAAAGAAGATTTTCTTTGTTTCTCAGATGTGCAGATACTCATGTTCTCCAGCTCCGAGCTGCTATGAGTCTGCTGGGCGGATCCTGCAAAGTGCTGAGTCCATGGCTAACTTTAAGGGAGTATATCCTTAAAATCACCGGGACTGCTGATGTTTAAAATTACACAGAGACTTAAGTACTCTGATGGCCCCCGGCCAGTGGCTTTCACATCTTCTAGGACTGAGCCCTAAGGACACACAGTGAACGGCTGCAGCTGAATTTCCTTTGCCCATTTTAAATACAAGGTTTAAAGCCCGAATTCTGACAGCTGTTTAATTAAAGAGACTCATTTTAACCGTGAGGAATGTGATATGCAGCGTTGCTACGCCTGGTTTCTTTCTTTCTGCCTCTCCTGGCATCCCAGCTCGCTCCTCTCCAGCGTTAGTGCAGGGCTTGCAGTTTTCAGTGCTGCTCCGTTCCTGCTTTATCCTCTTCCATCTTTTCCATCTGCTTTATTCTGTTTGGAAAATGGCAATGTAGAATGTGTTTGGTGTAACCTTAATCCTGACCAGCATCTGGGCTCCGTTTAAAAAAAAAAAAGCATCTACTGCAAGGAAGGTTTCTGTACATGTTTCCCCGCTTTAGTGAAACAAAGTTGGGGGGGAGGAAGAACCAAAAATGACCATAGCGAAATTGCATTTATTTTAATTGACGTGTTAATTAATCTGTGGGGTTTAATGTGTTTTCCTGCCTACATGGACAAACCGTGGAGTTTTTGCTCTCACCTCTGTCCCGGTGGGGGATGTGTCAGAGGTAAACCGGTTTTGGACCATTTTGGACCAGGAAAGAAAGGAGAGGGCGGGAGGGGGAGGGGGTGCGTGTATTTAATCCTGCTTTTAACAGCCTCGCTGTTAATTACTCCCGATATGCAAAAGTTACCACCACCATAAAACACGGGATGCCCCGAAATTCCTGCCTGCTGCTTTCTGACATTTCCCCGTTAAACTTTCCCCCGAGCCGGTTCCCATGGCGGGGGTNTATTTTCTCTTCCCTCCCCCTCCCAACTGAGGCTCCCCCTCCCTCGTGGCCGGAGTGGAAAAGCACGTTTAAATCCCGAACTCGGCTTTCCCACGTGGTTGTCTCGCTGAGCTGCTGTCACAGCCACGCCGGGAGAAGGAGCTTCTCCCCTGCCCTGCCGGGAAGGCAGAGGGTGATGAATATTTTTAATCAAACTGTGCTTTCAGGACACCGCACTAAACCCCAAACTCGTCCTGAAAAAATCGATCTCGTCACGACCGGGCTTTTTGATTCCACCACCGAGTGTCCAAATAATGAGGGGATTAAAGTTCCGCTCCACCTTCCTGGGTTCCTGCTGAAGGGAGGGATGTTTGTCAGCGATTTGGGGGTTAATTCGAACAAGTTTATTTCACATTCTGGGTCTGCACACATGCAAAGAGCACGTGTGGTTTGGGGTAAAGGATTAGCAGCACGTACAGGGAGACAAAAGCAATTGTGGATGGCAATGTAGGATATGCTGGATGTGTGTATAAGCATTAAATCGTGGGAGGGGGCTGTTTTTTAGGCGACTTTTCACCCCATTCAGAGATCACGGGCACAATGCACAGTGTTTCAACACACACTGTGGAGAAAGGGAAACGGAGGGCAGGCAAGGCCATATCCCAAATTGCGTCTGGTCTTCAGAGCTCGCTGTAATCTCTATGGGGAGGCGTCCCCTACTTTTAATTATTCAGCTTAAACAGACCTAGGGCACGCCACCTCTTTAAGGCCTTTCCCCTGATGTCTCTAGGAGGCAGCCTTCATCGAGCAAGGAGATCAAATCCTGGCAAAAAGCGCACTGAAGGATGTGAACCCCTTGGAAAATTCCACTTCCTGCCCAGCACTGCGTGTCCTTGGGTCTCTCACTCATTCCCATGCACTTAACGAGGGATTTCTGCCTCGGGCTACCACACCAACTTTCTAAATAAATGCGGAGCTGCCTCGCACACCCGAGCTCGGTGCTCTGCACTTAATCTCAGCTCAGCACCAGCGCTCTCTCCTCTCTTCCTACTCCCCTCCATTTTATTTCTCCGCTGTTTTTTTCCCGTCAGCAGACTCCCAACTCTCTCTCCTGCTGAACTTGCTGGGAACAAAAGGCTCCGTTCCCGATCCAGCCCGCAGTTGCCGTGAGAAACTTCCTCGCCAGCGCTGTCTGTCGCTCGGCTCTCCCTCCCTCGCTCCCTCCCTGCCTCGGGAAAATGGCAGTGCAAGAGCTTGATGAAAAGGGGGAAAAAACCTTCTTTCTCAGCGCCTGCCTCTCCCGCAGCAACCCCCCCCTTCCCTAGTCGTGACGCCTGAACTCAAACTTCTCTAAAAATACACTTTAGGAGGGCAGAATCTCACGGGAGGGGATGTATTTTTGTTTCCACCCCACTGAAAAGAGGCGCCGAGGTGGGGGAAAGGCCGAGGGGCAGCTTTTTCCAGGCAGGAGAACCTGCTGCTGTCCCCTCCCGCACGGCATGGCCGGGTCCCGACGACTTGGAACACAATAATAGTTTTCCTTCAGTGGGAAAATCCAGGCCCAGAGTTGAGATCTTTCTCTTTCCGAAGCTTTAAAAGCCCTTTTTTTTTCTTTTTTTTTTTTTTTAACTCTTCACAGTGGGGCTCGCAGCGGAACGCGGCTGTTCCTCCAGCCCACCCGAGAGCTCCCAAATCTGGTGGGATTCGGGGAAACCAGACGGCTGGCTCCGGATCCAGTGCAGGGGTTTTTGCAAACTCCGGTCCGCGTTTTGATTTCTTTCCCTTTTTTTTCTCCTTTTTCTTTTTTTTTTTTTTTTTTTTTTTTCTTTTTTTTTTCTTTTTTTTTTTTTAAGTAGATTTACTCTTCCTTCCCCGAGCGCACCGGAGCGCTGGTGTCCGAGGGCGGCCGGCGTGTACCCCCCTCGAGTACCAAATAAATGGGGTTCTCTCCTTCCCTGCACTTCTTTATTGTTTCCCTCCCCTTCCCCATACCCCTCCGTTCCCCCTGGAATGACTAAAACTCCACCTCCAGCCTTATTTTCGCTGCTGGCTGAGCGCTGCTCCCCGAACCCGCTCACGCGTGCCCCAAAACTTGCTCTGCCCCACTTTTCCCCCCCATCGTGGGTGGTTTGGGTTGGGGGATGAGCGGGATGAGGGACACGCGTGTCACCAGCCCCGGTGGCCGCGCAGGATGCTCGGGGTGGGGGCTGCGCTCCCTCGTCCCTTCCCCTCCGCAAACTCCGCTTCGCTTTTTCCTCCTCCTCGCCAGCGCTACTAAAATAATGCATTTCCTCGAGTCAGGCCGAGTCCACTTTCCTGCCTTAAAATGCATCCAAAGTTTCGCAGCTCGCTGTCAGATGTCACCAGCGGGCTCTCGCAGGGCTCGCTCCCTGCCCGGGGAAAACTGGCGTGGGAAGAGGTAAAACCCCTGGAAAACCCACACAGAGTTACCTTCGGCTGGAACTCACAGAGCCATTGTGTACATATTATACGATATTTCAGCGTTATTTTTAGGTGAATAAATAAGCGTTGTCTCGCATGATGCCCAGCAAACAAATACTTCAAATAATATTAGTCTTAGTGGCGATGGGGCCAGAGTGAGACCACTTAGCCTAGATATGACAGTGGCTGAAACACTGCAAGGAATGGGCTAGGCAAATATAAACATATTTATAGGAAATGTAATTTTCTTTAGCAAAACCCCTCTGAGATAAGCTGAGGCACAGCCGGTAACCTTTCCCCACTCCATCCCATATTTTGCAGAGTGCTCCATGAATTATAATAGATGGGTCTCTTGTTCTTGGGTCCAGCCTGCACATCTCAGCACGCTGTGCCTCTCAGTGAAATGGAAGAGCATCCTTCTTCGCCCAGCTACATTCATTCCTGCTCAGCTCGTCTCCTCCTGCCTTAGCCGCGCTTGTTAATACTTTATTAGAGAAGCTGCGCCCAATTCCCGCAGCCAGGATCCAGTCCGCGTTTGTAGGCAGGGAAAGGCTGGGGATAATGATAACTTGTGTGTGTGCGAGCTGAGCCGAGCTGAGGCAGCGCTGACTTTAGTCCGGTTTCCATGTCAACGATTCAGTCCATATTTGCCATCACACAGTTGGCAGAGCCTGGTTGGCTTTTTTTTTTCCCCTTCTTTCCTGGAGGGGGGAGACACTACTCCTGTTTCTAGTACTCTAATCTAGACCAGGTTTCCTAAACTGCCTTAGCGCTGGGTTAAATGGCACGGCCACCTTCATGAAGGAGACTTCCAGTCAGGAGGAGTGGTGGTGGCCTGCAGTGCCATGTGAGCGCTGGGTTCCCAGCCTATCTGAGCCGGGCTCAGGGCAGCGTGCTCAGCGCTTGGGGACACGGGGAAGGAGCTCGGCTGTTCCCAGGCATCGCTCGGGCTGCGGGAAGAGTTGATGTGGCACCTTGGAAAAAGTCTGGTGGTCATCACAGCCCGCGATGAGGGGACAGGCAGGATTGTCAGCTCTTAGGTGGCAATGTTTAAGAACTGTGCTGTCATCTGCTTCGCAGTCCTCATAGCTGGAAGTTCATTGAATGCCTTAGTACTGAGTAAAGTGCCAGGGCCTCATTGATGAGGCGTATTCCAAAATCTGCTGCAGCTTTCACAAACATTTGGTAAAGTGAGTGTCTCCTCATTGTGTGGGTGGCTGGGGAATCCAGGCTGCTTTTCACATTACCATCAACACTGGGTTTCATAGTCTGACACATTGCTCCTTGAAGGAGATTCCAAAAGACCCACACAGGTAGAGAGGTGTGAGCACAGGATCTTTATCCATGCCTGAGCTGCATCCCAAGCTCCTGAACTGAAGTGGTTAAACTTTTGGGGGTGCTCTGTTAGATGGTAGGGCTTTGATTCCTTGGAGGTGGGGAGAAGGACATGGTTCTGGGCATAAATGGCAGACTGCTCTCCAGTCTGTTGGTGCTTTTTTAAAGTTGAGTGTAAGTGAAACATCTGAGCAAGACTGTTCTGATTCTGTAGCCCACCAGAGACAGAAATAAAGACACTGGGCCTCACTTGTGAGAGTCCAGTGTGATGTTAGAGGAGTTCTTCCCTCTTCTTCTTTGCCTTTCCAGAACCCAGGGTTTCATCAAATAACTCCTCTGAAGAGAGGATGCAGATCAGTTTTTGTTCTAGCACATTCCACAATTTCCAAACTCTTCTGAAGAAGAGTATCTTGGTGGTTTTCCTGCTCTGTGTCCACACAGATCTCACTAAAGCCACAGAGCCTATGAGATTCCATCATCATACTGAGGCTCCAACCCTCATGAAGGCCTTTGAGTATGGTCACAATACTGATATCATCATTTATCACCCTTTTCTTCCTGGTGGTTTAATTACAGCTGTGGAGAAAGACTGACTGGCCAGTTTGGTGGATGGACTCAGCTCCATTGCATAGTCAACTGTGCAGGCTGTGAAGTGGCAAAGCTGCTTTGTTTGGAGTGTAGAGCAGTTTATTGCTCTAGAAAACATTTGATATTTTGCTATTTATTGCCCTGTCCCTCCTCTCCTCCCACTTTCCAGCTTTGGAATAAACCCCTTTGTTCCACCACCTGCATTCTAGATGATAAATATTTTATAGTATAAGTTTTATAATGAGTGTGAGGGTTGAGTTGATGTCAGTAGACACTGACACCTTCACTTCATCCCTAACAGGCACATGGCCCTGGCAGGGATCCAGTCCTGCCTTGCCTCTCCTACTGGACTCGTGTGTCTCCAGTTAAAATGGGATTCCAGGGGTCCCTTCTGCCCCATTTTCTGTTTTGGGGTGATGTTCTAAAATGGCAGCCTCAGACCTGAGAATGTCTTTTGACTCTCCATCCATTGTTTTCTCTCTCCTTCAAGCTGTAGTTACTTAAACTTCACTTTTCCAAGCATTTCCATATTCCAGAGTAGCACCAGTACATGAGACCTGGGCCTAATCCATACCATGCCTACCATTTCTACTAGACAACTGCATCCTAATTTCTAAGAATTTGGTGTTTATAACCCAAATAACTCATTCTTTTGTACCCTGTTGCAGCTCCACACCATTTGAAGTAAAACAGGCAGGTACAGACCCTGCTGGCACAGGCCAGGCCGTTTCCAGGACAGAATTCCAGGTACATTCCTCTCTTCCCAATCCAGCAAAGGCCTCGGGGATGGAGGAGGTGAAAATCTGAGTTTGAGAAGGTTGCAGAAGAGCATGGCCCAATTCCCAGTTCACCTCTGGATGATCAGGAAGCTCCAGCACCACAACTGCAAGAGTGACCTGTCCCATTGCCCAACAGTGTTGTGTCTAGACGTGTCCAGGTGGGTTTGGATCTGGTTCTGTGCCCAGGTGAGTGTGGATCTGGTCCCATGCCCCAGTGGGTTTGGATCTGGGAATCCCTGGTCCCGTGCCCAGGAGGGTTTGGATCTGGGAATCCCTGGTCCCGTGCCCAGGAGGGTTTGGATCTGGGAATCCCTGGTCCCATGCCCAGGAGGGTTTGGATCTGGGAATCCCTGGTCCCGTGCCCAGGAGGGTTTGGATCTGGGAATCCCTGGTCCCATGCCCAGGAGGGTTTGGATCTGGGAATCCCTGGTCCCATGCCCACTGCCCTCGCCTTGGCAGGAGCAGGAGCCGGACTTTCTTGGACTGTCCGCGCGTGCAGTCACAGCCCTGGCGCGCCGCCAACGCCTTTTCCAGAGGGACACGGCCAAGCGGAGAGGAAATGACAACCGCTAACAGTTCGCAGAGGGCTTAATTCTAAATGGAATTTCTGGGGACAAAGAAGAGGCGCTCGGGCGGCCCGTGGGGCCCAAACACCCCCTGTCGCCCCCCGATGTCCGGCTGCGCCCCCAGACCCCGGAGGGCTCCCGGGGCCGGTCCCGTCCCCCCGTGCGGGGCAGGGGGCAGGCCCGGGGGTGCCGGCCCCCCCCGCCCCGCCGCCCCCGGCTCCGCGATC
>WBMV01004547.1:0-113501 GCA_013396655.1 Campylorhamphus procurvoides
AAGAAAAGAAAAGAAAAGAAATTACCAGTTCTGTCTTCAGCTTATGGGGTGTCCAGGGGCCTGGGGTCTTTGGTGGTCTCAGTCCCCCCACTGGATCAGGCTTTGGTTGAAAGTCCATGACTGTTTCTTGACCTCATTCCTGTACTTGCTCTGTACTGTGTTGTGCTTATCTATGGGAGCCAGGACAAGGGCATTTTTCCCACTTCTGTGTAACTGCTATCTCCAGCCACATCCTGTTCTTCATCACAGTGTGTTCTTACCAACAGCCCTTGGTTGGCTCCATGGCTATCCACTTACCAGTGTTTGAGACATATACATCAGTCCCTTATCTTCTGGACTTCTGCAACATGTCAATCCACATGTGCCATATTGTAGTTATTTTCATATGAAATATATTATCCAGTCTTTTGGAATTATGGAGCGATGCTGATTTTTTTCTGTTGCTTTTGTGGTACTTTGTGTATTGCACTATTATACAAAGGTTAAGACCTACACAGGATGGGAGAACTTTTATTTCAAGTCCCTGCCCCACTGAAAGTCTGAAAGATTTGCAAATACAACAGTAAATACCTTTAGAAGTCTTATCAGCTATCTCAGTTGGGAGCAGGAGGCAAGTGCCATTGGACTCCAAATCCAGCAGTGATTTGCACATGCTGCAGCCTCCAGCAATTCATTCAACCTTTTGCCATGTAAGTTCACTACTGAAATAAAATAAACCATTTATTTAATTGTCACTGCAGAGGCAGATTAAAACAAAAACCTAATCCTGCCTCTGTTGATAGAAGTTTTACTTAAGTAGAATGTTGTCAGTCCTTAGGACATTCCACTGTGGGGGATTCAAGCAAATACAAACCACCAGGCATTTGCACCTGGAATAATATCACTTCTTAATTATTCTTTTGTACAAGGTCTTGTCATAACATACTGACAGAGATACCAGCCCCTAAACTCCTTGAATTAAGATAATCCTCCCACTCATTTGCACTTTGACTTTTTTGATACCATTTAATACAGAAATCACTTGGTAATATAGCTATTGTTTTCAAGCATCTCTATGTTACACATCTTTCTTTAAAAACTCAGTCATAAATGAACTCCCATATAGTATTAGTAAAATGTCAATAATCAGGAAATAAAGAATTTTGATATAGAAACATCAACAACTATTTGAATTGAATGTTTCTAAATCCTCACCCTCTGTAGTCTGTGGTTTTAAGATTACCACTCATAATACTATGCTGAGCATGCACAGGATAACAAAGAGTGACTCCTTTCAATTAGCTCAGAACTGAACAGATAATAGACGGAGAATCATTCATGGAATTGGGAGGAAAGAAGGAAGGGAAGAAGAAATTATTATTGATGATTCTGCAGATTTCACCTGTTCTGTTTGGAGAAATGAGATATGATTCAGTGCATGTGTGAGTGTGTGAAAGAGTGGTTCAAAATAAAGTAGAAGGATAAAAAAGTAGAGGCATTGTTACACATTCATCTATATTCTTTCCAGTCTCTTTCCAAGCATGTTGCTCCCATGGGATATTTACCAGATTGTTGATGTTCCAGGGGTCTCTTCCAGGAATCCCACCCAAAACAAACAGATATTATATAAATGTTAGTAATTTGAGTACATTGAATCACAGTTCAGACTTGAACCCCTGAAAATGCAGTTAATTACTACACAAACTTCCTCTTTCTTCCCACCCATCAATGCTGAATTCCTTGATCTTATTTTCCTCCTATTCAAGTGTTGTGGCAATATTTCCAGAGAGCATGAAGCACCAGATGATAGACTGTAATAATTTTTTAACACTCTGGCACAGAAGAACCGATAAAGTGCTGATGGCATTGTAGATTTTCAAATACTGCAAGCACTATAACAATATTCTCAAGTTAAAAGGTTCATAAAGTGTGAGACACTGTAAGTGCACTCAGTCTAGTCTTCACCACAGACCTAATAATCATTCATGCTTTTAATCTGAAGCTTGCTAAACACCAGGAATATTTTGTGATGTGCCATTGGGATGGCCTCAACTCTTCAGTTTGACAAGGTATACTCTTCATCTTGAAGAGTGACAGATACCTCAGAGTCTCACTGATTTCATTGGCAGGAGGAAAAAAAAAAAGAAGAGCTTGGCTACTTCTCACACTGAGTCAGGTTCTGAAAAATCATGCTAGCCATTCAAACACTCTGAGAAACAACAACTCAAAGATTTGATGTAATTTTAACAAAGAACTTATCTGCCCCTGTAGATATTCCTACTTAGCAAAGTTGTACAGTAATCAGCACAAAATTTAGCATTTAAAAAAAATCAAAGTACAAGTAAACAGAGAACCTGTGTTGGTAAGCAGACAACCTGTGTCTCAAATTATTTCACTTCCCCTTATCCTTTTGGTAAGGGTTTGAGACAGATGAAAATGCCAGACAGTCATCATGACTCCTTTCAAAATGAGTTTGGACACAATAATCACCTTCAAAAGCCTGTCTAGCCCCATGCAAATCAAGACATAGTGTTTAAAACTGACTTGAAGGTGAAATTAGAATATACTGTGGGGAGCAGTATTCTTAGTTCTTCAAACAATTTTTTAAGTTGACAGTGGCATAACTTCTGTTATGCAGAAGCTTAGAAAGTCTGAAGGTTTTGAAAGGCTATTTTCCTAAGCAACTGTTTGCTGAGAGGTTTGCCAAATGACGTTGGAATCCAGGGAAACAGTAACAGGAAGGCTTTTCATGTGGCCTTTTTTTTGGGTAATAATTTTAAATACCAATTGGGCCTAGATTTTCTGTTGGTATATCTGATGTAATTCTCTTTCCTCCATCATTCTTACCAGATGTAACAAGTGTGATCAGGAGTTCCCATTTCTCCCTTGACCAGGAAGCAATGAGGAGCAGAAGCTAGGTAAAGTTAAAAAGCCTGAAAAGGAAAAATAGCTAGTGTTATTTGTTTACCTCTTTTAGACTCAGAAGATCCTGATTATATTTGTTCTGAGGTCCTAGCATTTTCCTGCTGCCAGTTAATGCATGTTTTTCCTCACATTCAGGCTCCTCTTGGAGTTTGAGTCTATGCGTTATGTGCAGCATAGAGTTTGTTACAGTCAAAGGTAACATAATGCCTTTTGCAGATTTCTGGAGTAAACTGCAGTTTAAAATACACATCTAGCACTGCAATTTCAGCTAGAAGCTATGACATGTTCGATACCTGCTCCTCTTAGACACCATAGGCTGGCCTTGTGGCACTGTGATTTCAGCTTCATAGTTGTCTAGAGTGCTGTCCACCCATTCCAGAGGTCAAGCAACTGCCCTGCCTGCTTAAGTAGGGCTACCTAGAGCAGGTTGCCCAGGACTGTGTTCAGATGGTTTTTGAATACCTCCAAGGATGGAGGCTTGACAACATCTTTGGGTAGCCTGTGCCAGTGCTCAGTCATTCTTAGAGTGAAAAAGTGTTTCCTGATGTTCAAAGGGAACCTCCTGCATTTGAGTTTGTGGTCTTTGCCTCTGGTCCTGTCACTAGGCACCATTGAGAAGAGCCTGCCTCCCTTTTCTTTGCACCCTCCCTTCAGCTATTTGTAGACATTGATGATATCCCTCTGAACCTGCTCTTTTCCAAGATAAATAACTCCAGTTTCTCTCTAACTACCTCATGAATTTACTTCCTTTTAAGTGGCTAGGTGTAAGAACTGAGACAGTTTCACACAAAGCTCTATGCAAATAAAACCCCAATGCAAAAAGCAAGGCATCTGTTAGAAAGGAATAAAATCAATACAAGTTTTTGTGGGGTTCTTAATGCTTTATAGTGAATTTTGTGACACTTTAATCCTTTCTGAAAGGACAACTGCTGAGACTGCATTTGAAAAATAAAGAAAAATAATAAACCTGCAACCCAAACATTCACCTTTCATACAGAGACCTGCAGAACTGAAAACTGTAGACATTTGGAAAAATTATATCATATACTTCAGAATACATCAGGATCCTAAATTATGCTAGGTTTTGTTATTTAGACAGAAAAAAAATGTGTTTGAACTAGTAATAAACAGACATAAAATTACATTCAGATTAAATTTGCCAAGATTCAGAAATGCACATTTCCTAAATTTCATTATTTTGCTTTTCCCCTCAGTCGTCAGAGTGACAGCTATTATTTTAGTGGAAACAAAGCCTTGTGGAATATGTTGATATCCAGAGGAGCAAAGGAGTCTTCTGAAGGCTATAAGGAAGTTCTTGCATAGAATCTCTTGATTTATTGTTCTCTCTGGAAAACATGAATGCAAATAATATTTGGGAGTTTGAGGAGTCAGTTTTCAAGTCAGTCAATTTGTAAATTTTTTCACAATAATAGGGATTAAAAGATGAGGACCAGAAAACCCCACATTTCCTGCTAATTAAAAAATGGCATTTTCTTTTTTACTCAGTGTCATATGCACACAAAAAAATCTCAGACTTTCAGTATTGCTTACTAGTATAAACAGGATTAGAAGGTCAACACAGACTCAGACAGGTGGACTGAATACACAGAGAAAATTCCTTGGAAATAAGTCGAAATATTCCTGGAAGAAGCTATAGTCATAAGTGAGCAAGTAGTTTCTATTAAGTAAATGTGGGTAAATTGTTTAATTTCTACAGTGAACAGAAATATGAGCTCATAATCAGTAGAGCAATTCATCTTGAGAAGCTATAGATAATCATTCACAAGTCAAGAATAGAAAAGAGTTCTCAAGACTGCTAATAACTTTTTTGTACTAAGAATAGCTTTTTTTTATTTTTTTTTCCTAAACTCAACAACTATAGGCTTTAGTAAGTAACAATACATCACAGGAATTTGTCTAAATAACCAGTTAAATTGTTGGAGTTGCATTGATGCTACAGACATGTATGATCCTGTATCTGTAAGGCCCAAGGAACACAGATCAGTGAAGAGCAAGCTTCATGCATGCAATTAAATGTAACCTCTCTGTGGGAAAACTCAGTCATCTTTTACAATTCTGCCACTTGAAAGGGCCAAAGGATAAGCACAGTAAAAGCAAAGCTCATAAACACCTCCACCCAGTCCTACTGTCCAGCAAAAGAGATATTTAAACTGCCTCAAATTACACTGATTGTACCTTCCAGCTATGGATAATAATAGCTTAGAGAATTTTAGCAGTAGGTACACAGACATATTACCCTAACCATTTTCAATAGGCTATCACAACAACCAATAGTACTTCTCACTCAGGGATTCCAACATACTTTAGATTAGCAACAGTCATGTTAATCTTAAACCCATTTCCAGAAGAAATGTTAATTTTACAAATAATAGGAACAAAAGGAAGAAAAGGACAAAAGCAAAATAGGTAAGGTACCTAGCAAAGCAAAGGAACACCAATTTACTACATGCCTTTTTAGGACCATGGGCTTGTTTTTACCTTCTTCTAGTGAAAACAGGCATTCACAGAAAGGTTTGTGGGAATATATACTTACTATAAAGCCTATTCTCCTTTTGGGTTATGTTACTGAATTGTTATAAAAAGACCTGAAAGGGTTGAAAAAAAAGCACTTTTCCATGCTATCTGGATTTTGTAATGCATTTCATAGGACTTCCTGTAAATTTGATTTAGTTTGAGTTTCATACAGAAACTTTAAGAAAATATTAATGAGGATGCATAACAAAAAACAACAGATGTGTCTCCAGTGGAGTACCTGAGATTGGAGATCATTATCACAGAATGATGCTCTGCAATTCACCTGCTCCCACACATTTCAGTTGGATGGTTGTTATGTCAGGACTCTCCACTGTTTTACTTATTGAAAAAAGGCATTCAAAAATATACTTGAAACATCAATTTAGAAAACCTTATTTAAATGTGTAGTATGCTTGATGTTTTAGTTCATATGTTTTCTGTAAGAAAAGACCTGTTTGATATGTTTCTCTAAAGCATTATTTTAAATAGAGTTAAGGTCTGTAATAACTAACAGCAAATTTGATATGGGCTATCAGGTCTTGAACAAAAAGCCTCATACACTCGATTTATTTACAACTTTTTTTTTAAGGAGGGCCGTGAAGATGATCAGTAGGTGCACCTCTCCTAGGACGACAGGCTGAGAGAGGTGCAGTTGTTGACTCCAGAGAAGAGGCTCCAGGGCGAATTTTTAGCATATTAGAGTACCTAAAGGGGGCAACAAGGAGGCTGGAGAGGGACTTTTCACAAGGACTTGAAGTTATAGGACAAGGTGGAATGGCTGTAAACTGCAAGAGGGTAGTTTTAGATTAGATATAAGAAAGAAATTGAGCCCTATGTGAATGGTGAGGCACTGGAAAATGTTGCCCAGAGAAGTGGTGGATTGCCCAACCCTAGAATTGTTCAATGCCAGGTTGGATGGGGCTTTGAGCAACCTGGACTTGTGGAAGGTGTTCCAGCCCATGGCAGAGGGATTGGAACAAAATGATTTTTAAGGTCCCTTCCAACTCAAACCATTTTATGCTTCTATGATTATATGAACATCCTCCTTGTTATATAGATAACTTACGCAATATAGTCAGCCATGTGTTCTTTATTCACAGCTCTTCCTATTAAAAATCATTTCACAATACACTTTGACTCCTGAGGGAAGACGTCTTAAAACACCCTTCATGGAAAACATTGATTGCATAATCAGTAAAAGGGATGCTTCCACTATACAATTTTTTGTTGTCACAAGCCAGTGGTGGTGCTCCGATTCTTGTTTCATATAAGTATTTTTCCTGTGAAATGTTTTATTTTAATGTCGATTAGAGAAGCCCCTGAAAGGTTTTGGCATCCTGATTTTCCCACACTGATTATTTTCTCTTGACATTGCTTGACACTTATTTTCCTCCTAGACCGTCACTTTGATGTTGGTGTATATACATATTGTATATACAACATATGAAAGTATGAAATTTTAATTAATTTTAAATAATGTTATTTCAAGCATAACAAATAAAAAAGCTTGACTGTGGAAATAGTACAATAGATAATAAAGCAAATTTAGTCTGCAACTGAATGCTTGGGCACGGTGATGACAGATTTGAACTGATTAGATTATGAGAGTCATGGTTTTATATCTCTGATTACATTCAGGTGTTACAAAAAAGTAAGCAGGAAAGAAAATAGGGGAAAATAGAAAGAACTGGAGAACCTGACATCTGCAGAGGGCAAGGAAGGATCTACAGAGACTTTTGTTTCTGTCAGAAATGAATTATTGCATGACAGCAGACCATAAACTGCAAGGTAAAGAACCTTTACATTTTTCAGTAACTAAAAACACAGTTCTGTCTGTTTCTGATACTCAGAGCCAGACTTTCCTGTCACCAAGTGTTTTCTCTGAGCATATGTCAAGTGCTGTTGAAGGTATCAGTATAGCTGACTGAAAAAATCTGCTTTGAAACAAAAACATCAAGTGTCTTATTCTTTGTAAACAAGATCACAACAAGGCTCCTACTTTTAACTCACAGAAAAGTTCTGTAAGGCAGAATAGGAAATGCACCATGTATGATAAAAAAAAAGATAAAAAATTAAAAGTTTTTTTTTTTGTTTTTGTTTGTTTCGTTGTTTTTTTGTAGAATATACATGTTCGTGTTTATTCTGATTTTTATGCACTTATTTATTTATAATTTCTGGTAACTCAACATTTTGAACTCGTTCAAATCTTTTATTTTTCTGTTTATGGTTAGGCAAAGATGCTACCTATTGCAGCCTTCTGTGTTTTAACATACTCCAATCGCAATCAGTTCAAGTGAACGGTGAAAAGCTTGTTAAATAAAGTCTAGTTCAGGTAAGGATTTTCATGATGCTGGACACAAGGGATTCTTGCTGAATTATTTTAGATCTATGTGGTCAAACCCTTTTCCCAGTGCCATATTTCCATCTAGCCTTAGGCAAAATAACTCATACACCTAAATTAAGAGGATAGTCTCCAATCCTATATGAACACTCAGTGAAGAGAAGCATAGAAAGAGTTTGCCAAAAGGCAATTCACAGCGAAAGATCAAATGAGATGTTCTAAATCATTCCTTGAGGAGTTATTCTTTCTCTGGTTACGTCTAGAATGTTTCTTGGGACAGAAGTCCTGAATTTGTGCTGGTTTCATGATGGGATGCAATAAAGCATGCATCTCTTCCTTTCCTAGTTATCCCATTGCATATGCTGAAGAATTTTATCTTATCGTAGAAGAATAAATCTGTCACTCAGAATATCCCCCAAAATAAAGGGCTAAAAAGTGCAACTTACTAGTTCTACAAACAGAATTATATTATGCATACATGAATCAAGATCTAGTGAAGTTAAAAGAGCACTTTTACGTCCCTTTTCCATGAAATGTTTATGTTCCTTAAGAAGCAAAATCAAGATCAGAAAACAACTCCAGGGAAACACTGCAATGCCATTCATTTGTTTCATTTCATGGGTACTATTGAATGTTTCAATACATAGACATACATTCATGGGTGACTCAATCTAATTCTGCGCATCTAAAATAAATACTAGCCTGCTCTTGTAAAACTTGTGCCCTAATTTAATCTCTGAATAACCTTCCAATAGAAGCTAGATCTTCATTTTCAAGTTCAATTTAATCCACTTTTATATCTCATTTTCTTCTTGGTACTTACTTCTGGTTATCTGAAACTAAAATCCAGAATAAATGTCAAAGTTTGAATATTTTATATGATCTAAGAGTCTGATTTTATAAGACCCATTTTGTCCACTGGCAACCAAGGAAACCTGCAAAAAGCCACACAACCTCACTCATCTTGAAAGAGAAATCTAGTCTGTACTTCACAATTACTATGTGGAACATGACCATCTCCATCAAATGTCTGGTGTTCAAGAATGCACTTTGTAAGGATTCAGACAGATTCTTGTAGTAACATGCCAGTCTGAACTATGTCTTATGAAGGGCATAATTGCTCTTTCAATGCGATTGCTACATATGCATTTTATTACTTTGAGCGTTGCAGGACAAGATGACAGATATCTAAAAAACAACAAAAATGGACAAATAGATTAGTAAGTCTGAACTTGGGCTAGAAATGCTCCAAAAGTATATTCATTGCAGTTTTCTATATGGATCTTTTGCCCATCATTTTACTGTTGGTTTTTTTCACCCGGAATTTGAATGAAGAGTTTTCCTTTTGATTTTTTCAATATGGAGAGTCTCATGGCTTAATGATGATCTCAAAAAGTTAAAATGGTTTAACTGAATTTTATCAATGTAATAACATGAACTCTTTAAAACAATTAATCTCTAATAAAAATAATTCTCTCAGGTTTATGGGCTATAATACATTTTCCTCAAGCAGTGTAAGACATCCATGACAACAGAGTCTTAATTAAATTTTTAGGGGAGAAGACATCTGATAATGCTGAAATCCATATAAAAAAAAAGTTTAGCTACCTCTTACAACTACCTCTCTAACACATCACGTAGAAATAAAGGCAATCTGTCAATATAATGGTTGTGAGCAAAAAGGTTGTTTCAATTGCTCTTCTTCTGGAATGCTCAAATCCAATTCTAAAGAGATTTTATACACCTATAAAGACCTATCAGTTTAACCATTATTTGATAACTCTACTGTAAAAATCTTATGAGTGATATAAATATTATCAAAGTGCAGGAATATGATTTAGTATAATTTAGGTTTACAGTAAATTAATAGGCTTTGGGTTCAAGCCTATGATCAAGGTATGAACTGTTTGAACTCCTCAGTTAACAAGTCATACAGTTCCAAAACTATCAACACTGATAACATGCTTGCTAACAGGAAAATTAGTGCTTTCCACAAGATCAGTGGTTATTCAGAATTACCTGCTTTTGAACAGAAGGTGCTTGTCTATAAATCTGTGAGATAACTATTGGAATTGAAGTCAGAATAAGCAAAATAAAGTGATTGTGTCAGCAAAACATATTATTTGTTTAAGGAATAATTTATGTATTCCAAACTTACAAGTAAATGTATGACACTTTTTCTCAGACAATAATAAATAAAGTGTATTTAGTAAAATGGTGGACTTGACTGAACAAATACCAAATAATAATTATTATACCTGCAGAAAAATCCATAAACCAAAATTATTCTGGCTTTTATTCAACATTTATAAAAAGCTGAAAATATATTTCTTTGCTGAAGCAAGATGTTTCTGAGAAAATTATCAATAACTTTATTGAGATATTTAGGTAAGATTTATTTCCAATGTGAAATAGTAATTCCTCAGAAATTTACTTAGGTATGCATTTTACTGTCTTAATAGAACTACTTTTAAAGGCCAAACTTCTTAATGGAAATACTTTACAACACAAGATAAAAACAGAAGTTGGGGTACAGTAGGAGCCAAGAAGTAGCACCACAGAGACAGTGCAGTATATAGCAATACTGCATGGTAAACCTTAATTTTATTAGCATTTGAAGATTAGTAGGAGATTTAAAAGAGGGAAGAAAGAAAAAGAAAAGAAAAAAAAAAACACTTGGTTTTGAAAGAGTCAAACCAATCAAGAAAATGTGTAATTTAAAAATTTATAAACTAGAAGTTGATAGTAATTTTCTCAAGCACTCAGACACGTTGCCCTTTTATATTACTATGCTTTATGAATTATGAATTTTGGCTGATGAGAAAGCCTAAGGGTGACAATGGAGCTTCAACGTCAGTAATGCATTTTCATCTTACACGGTGTGAGTTCCTACTATACCTAGATTTTTGAAGTTTAAATAATGTTACTCACTGCCAAAGAGTTTATTAAAAGGTCTGATGATATTATATGCTCTACTGGTAAGATAATAATCCCTATTAACTAGAAAAGTGTCAAATATTTTGAGAGATTTCCAGTGGGTTTTTTTTGGTTTGGTTTCCTTTGCTTTTTTTTTTTCTGGAGGGGGAGGGGCATGAGCATTCAGAGGCAGCTATACTCCCTCACCATAATTCATCTATTTTGAGTCAGATAGTAAAGTAGGAAAAAAAAATTCTAGCACCTAGAAGAAAGAAATTTGTGTAGAAGCTGCGGTTGTTCTGTGAGATTTTGCATGGCTCCTGTTGCCAAGGAAACAATTTCTTTTGGCTTTATAAGGTTTGGTAATGGTTGCCCTAGCTACAAATCGGGCAGTATTCCATATAATTATATATACGTACACACACAAACACATTTACTCTCACTTTAAGGAGGGAAAGATTTAGTAAAACAGAACCATTGAAAACATTGAAGTTTGGAAAATGTTCTGAATATTGAGGAATGTGTTGATAGAACAGGCCTTTGCACTGGCTTAAGTCAATGTCTCAATGTCATCCCATACCTGAAGATACGATGTTCATAATAATAATAATAATTAAAAACAAAAAAAGGTAAAAATAAACCCCCATAATTTCTCTCCCATTCCAGCCAAATGGAAGTATCCATGTATCCATTGTATCCATTTATTTAGCAAATACTTAAAGTGTAGACTCAGAAAAAGATGATGAATGCAAAATACTTATAAATTTAGTGTCAACCTTTTTTATCATAGAACCTCTGACTAAGTCGGAATCAGAAAATCAGATCCATTATTTTAAATACAATTTTAATATTTTGCTGATATATTATAGTATAGCATTCTTTGCATTAAACTGGAAAGGGAAATTTCTAAGGATGATCTAGACAATTTTAGACATAGAAGGGGAGTGGAGCAATGATGAAAGATACTAACTAGAAATTCATCAACTGATTGAAAAATTGTTTGATTTTACTGGATCACAAAAGGAGAGAGGTTTGCACATGCTGATGGGAATGAAAAATGCACCGGGAATATTAAAGTAACACATTTTTTATATGTAGAAAACATAAATCCATTTTAATTAGGTGTTCAAATCACATGAAAAGTTACGGCAAGGTAGGGATAACACAAAAGCTTCCATAAGTATTAGGTGCAGAAACTTACTATCCTGTAGTATGGATAGTAAGAAATGAAGAGAGGAAAAAGAAGGAGATTGGGTACAAGCCTAAAAGGGAGAAATGGCAGTCTTATAAATTATAGTGCCTCTACAATGAAAAGGATTAACTAAAGTCTGGAAGAGTATCCTAAACTCTGCCTTCTTTAGAACAAAAGGATGTTATACGAACACCAGATTTCTGGAGGAAAGAGAGTCCATCTTATTTGTTTCCTTCTTATGAAGACCATGACGGTCACTCCAGAAAATAAAAGTAAAAAAAATAAATAATAAACAAATAGAGTTGTAATAACGTTATCTGTGTAATGTAGATTAGTGTATTTTCTGATTTTCAGTTATCTCATCAAGATTTAAAAATACAAAGGTGAAATAAGCAATTTCTGTGATAATTTCTGAATATGGACAACTTTATTTTAATTGAAAAAGTGAAATATCCAAAATTTTCCTTTGTACTTAGAGGCCTAAAGTCAATACTAATCTATTTAACCTATTCTTTCAAAGAAGTCTTTCTGAGAAGAAGTGCTCAAGGAACATTGTTTTTCAGTCTTGGGAGGCCTCGCTGTGCCTGTGAAACAATCTTAAAAATTCTAAAATGAGATTTTTTTTTTTTAAAAAATTGATTTTTATTTGGTTGCAAACCACTTAAGGTCTCTTAAATAAAAAAAAAAGAAAAGGAAGGCATAACTCATACAGTAATTTTTTCTCAAAAATGGATGAATGCCAGTAAGTTGGAGAAAAGTGCTATGTATTTCATCTGTTTTTAATTTCATATAAAAATATTGTCCACTTGTATAATGAAAAGCTGCAATATGCAACCTTGAAAGTAATTTTGTTTTGCCACAGGAGGGACGTACCACAAGGGTACGCAGTGGTAGGACAGGGGGCAATGGCTTTAAACAGGAAGAGTGTAGTTTTAAATTAGGTATTAGGAAGAAATTCTTTACTACGTGACTGATGAGCCACAGGAACAGACTGTCCAGAGAAGAGGTGGGTGCTCCATCCCTGGAAGTGTTCAAGAACAGGCTGGATGGAGCTCTGAGCAACCTGGTCTAATGGAAGGTGTTCCTGCCCATGGCAGAGGGATTTGAACTAGATAGTTTTTAAGGGCCCTTCCAACTCAAATTGCTGTATAATTCTATGATTCTATGTTCAGGGTGAAAAGTGTCCTTTTTCCTCTATAGCCAAAAGGAAACTCTGGTTGTTTCTTGGGGTGTTTTTTTGTTTGTTTTTTTTTTTTTAACCTTCTGCTGCTGGATTGGCTTTCTACCAGTTCCTCTGTGATCAAACTTGATACTGATGAGCAAACAAAGAACTATCCACTTGTGTTATCGTGATCTGCTATTAAAAGGAAGCAAAATGTTAACTGAAATAGTGTTGTTTAATGTCAATATAATTCATCACAGAAATAACAGATAAATTGTGAAGGTCTGAGCTTTAACTGTCCTGACATACAGATTCATCTCTCTCAGACAATCCAGCCAATTAGACTTGAGACAATATAGTTTCTTATGGGGAAAAACAAACAAACACACAACAAAAACCACCCAAAAAAGCCACAAAACATTTGAACAAACCATCCCAAATATTAATTTGGATACTAAGACTTTGGAAGCACCTTAACACAGTGTTAAAATGAAAGGTTTACAGTGTTTAGGGAAAAAATGTTGAGTCCATGAGGGTAAGTCAGTTTTAGAAGACCAGATGACTGTTCTGAGTCTTAATCAAGTATTCAGAAGTGCTCCTATAAAATGAACACACTGTATCTGTATTATTATCATAAAATAATTCATACTGAGTTTCTTTTAAACTCAGACAAACAAAAAACAGTGACTATTTACACTGCCCTAAAAAATCTAATGAAATATTAAATAATCTACATAGGATTTAAAGGGGTAGTTAAGGAAAACAAACTTTTAAAATTGCAATTACTATAATCGTTATCTTGCTCCTCTCTGTAGTACACAACAATATTAGAAAACTCTGTTAATATTATTTATTATATAGTTCTCAATGATAATGCAGTTCTTCGCTAATAAATATATTTTATTATACTTTTTCCATCTGTCTAGTAATTATTTTAGCCATTAAACCAGCAGTAAGACTAACATAATAAACCAATTACACTTTCAGAATACAGTCTCCTTCCACAATAAAAGCTGTTTGATGTTACTATTTATCTGAGTAAGCTTGCATGTAAATATTTAAAACATTTTTCTGCTTTGGCTTTCTTCTCTCTTTGTTACCTATAACAAACCTTCATTACAACTAAGGTAGCTCATATGCTTTTAGCTTTTAGAATGAGGTACACACTGGAAAAAAAAAATCAGTTATCAAAAACCAGATATTTAAACCAAGCTCTAAACTTCAACAGACTCAAGTGAATATTTTTTTCTAGGGACATATGTCAAGCCAACATATTTCTCCACTCGTTAAATCAAATAATATTTTTACTTTCACCTTAAGTGGAAGAAAATGGTCTCCCTTAGATAGGAGCAAAGTTTCTTCTCTTTGTTTGAACCTTATTAATTACTGTATGGGGAAATATTACATCTAATCTTTTGGAGAGCTCCTCTGGACTGAATAGGACTCTGCTACGCTGAAACTGAACAAAAAGGCTGAAGCATATAAATATATTTTCCAATTCTGGATTAAAAAAATAATTTTTTTTGCTTATTATAGACATAATTAATATCAATAAACTTTAATGTAATGCATAAATCAGTTGAATATTATGACTCAAACAAGTGTCCATTCATTTGAAAGAAAATAAAAAAATTAAAAAAACAAATACATGTCAAATAGAATTCAAGCCACTTCCAAGAAATGGACAGGACATGAAGTAATATATCATTGGCAATGGATCTACAAGCAACATTTAATTTAAAACCGCTAGGTGTCAGCATATAGATATTCCTAAAGAGATCTGTCTGCCAGAAAAAAGGGACTTGGCAATAAGCAAATATGCAAAATTGTGAGTGGTCAATGATGTTCTTACAAAACCATGGAAGAAAGCTGTAAACTTGTCAGGCTCACTGATAAATATTAGAATGATTGAGGAATATTTTTTTCCGCATGATAAGTAAGTCTTGAATGGAACCTTTTGGTTTTTAATAAGATACTTTTAGAGACCTTTAGTTGTTTGACTTCATATTAGATGCTTTCCCAACCAAAACCTATGATATCAGAAGGTGGTCTTGTCATGAGGCACTGACACAGATTCTTCATACTGGCATGTTTGCTGAGCCACTTAGACCTTGTACTGGAATTCCTTGGTAGAAATCAAGTTATTCTCTAGTAGTTTTCAGTTGTCACTAAGACCCTAATGGGGCCCCCTAGCCATGATCACATGAGCACAGAAATGACGGACAGATTTAAGTCTTTTATCTTACTAATGATTTGTTATTAAAGTAGAGCTAATAACTCAAAAGAGCAGGATGCTTAAGGCAGGTAATATTGCTTTAGCAAGCACCCTGAAATGACAGCGTACTTCAGTCACTGGTACTTTTGTGCTTTTTCTTTACGTGCAAGGGGGAGTTCATGTGCTGACAGGGAAGTATGTGAACAAAACTGGTTAGTTCTCCTGGCTCATCCCTAGGTTTTCATCTATTGACAGACTCATGGCATGTCACTTCATGTAATTCACTTAAAAGTTCTTTGTTATGTTATTGTTTTAATAAGTAGTGACATTTCCTTGAATTTACTTTATACTGTTTATTGGATATGCCATAACTATCTAATGAAAACCATAGATCCACCTCAGAGAATTCAGAAAGCATCTGAAGGATTGTAATAGCTATTTAAGTATGATTAATGAAATATCCAAATGACACACTACTCTGAGAGTGATCTAGGTTTAATAGCCACACTTGTACAGAGCCATAAAAATTGTACAGTGATGTTAAAAGTGTTGGGTGTTTACTCCTCCCATTTTCTGCATAACTATCCAGACTGTGTGACTAATCACAGTGAAGGTTTTTTAAATATAAACAGGGTGGTTCATGCCGAAGCTTAGCATAAATGTCTCCATTTTTGTCAAAGGATAGAGGATGCTTTCAGGTAAGGAACAGTATGGTGATTGATGCTAAAATAAATAAAATAGATCCAGAATAAGACATAGATAATTTATTGAAATATCTCACACATATGGTAAGGATGCAAACTAGACTGTCTCCCAAAGTTGAAGTGGTAAAAAAGAAAGAATTAAAGAGAGATATAGCAAGAGAGCATGACAGCACATGCAGTTCTGACAGATGACGAACAAAGCCAGAAAGTTGAAAACAGACAGAAAGTACCACAGGTTTTTTATCCCCTCCTCATGTTGACCATGATACCCATCATTGTTGTGCCCTTGAACTGATCTACTGTATATGTGTATAGAAAATTTAGCAGTATAAGAGAGAGATATTCGGCCCTCTGTCCTCAGGAATCAGATTGTCCTACTGTCCTCTGTCCCAAGAAATACTTCAGAACTGTTGCCTTACAAAATTAAGTCATGTAGCACTATTACAGAGCTACAGAGAAACTTTTTAAAGAGAATTCTAGTTTTCAGGCAATATATTAGCTTTTTCTTTTCTAAAACTGTCTTGATAATTCTTTTCTTTTAAACACAAGGATACAGGCAACATTTTTTTTTCTTCACCCCCACAGAAAAGCACTGAGAAATAGAAACATTCTCCGAAATAAAACTCTTGCAATCTTTTCTGCTTCTAAAATATAGTTGTCCATATGTAAATGTATTTACAAATGTCTAAGTATCTGTTTGAAAAAGTTTGGGTATCAACAAATCAAGCCTACAGAAACAATGGTTTTGAAAAAGTTTGTTAAGAGGTCTTCTCTTCCAGGGACTTCTAAGCCCTGATGGCAACTGTTGGATAATGTATAGAAGTATAGGAGAGGGGTGTTTTTTTCTGTCTTACCTCGTTTAGCATAGAAACAACATGGCTGAGAAGATTTACAGGATTCTTCAGTTCTTTCAAGGCAACAACAGAGATCTCATTTAACATCTATCTTCAGAATGACAGTACCTGAAGTGCTATTAGGCTTTTAGAGTAATATTTTACAAGTGAGAAGTGAGAGGAGCCTCCTGCTGTACTCAGAAGCTGCCTCACAACCCTGACCCCACTCTGGCCACCAGCCTTACTGCCCTGACCTGCTGCTCTGATTTCCTGACCTGCTACTCTGATTTCCTGACCTGCTTGGCAACTGCTGTATTGGCTACCTCACATGGAAATGGGCACTCTGCAGCCTACCTCGGCCCCAGCCCTGCCACTCTGGGCTTGTTATGGCACATTGTGAGGCACTAGCTGGGAAAGGGAGTAGAGGGAAAGAGGGAAAGAGGGAGGAAGAAAGATGAAGGAAAGGGGTAGGAGTGGAGAAGGGAGGGGAGGGGTGGGAAGGAAAGAGAGAGACAGGGGAGGACACACACCTACAAGGCTGCAGTCAGTTGCCAGCCTGAGGTGACCTCTGAAAACAGGCAAGTAATAGATCTAAAAGACAGAGAACTGATCAGAGCTGATAAAGTTAGTCATATTTTGCAGGCCACATGGAAGACAAAAAGGTGTCATGGCTGATGTGTCATTTATTGCATGTCTTGTTTCTGTCGTGAAAACACAGATTTCAGTGTCTGCCTTTTCTTAACAGTTTACCCGCATGCAAGGAAGATAACATCATTTAAATAAACCTGGTTAATGAGGACATTGCAAATGTAGGGCAACACCCACCCTCCAGAAGCCTAGTAAATTTGGAAGTAATTGCCTAGAAAGTTCCGGATGCAGATGCCTCTCTTCCGTCGCACATGTTGAGCATCTCCTTGACTTTCTGTCTGCTCTCATCAATGCTCAGCTCCTGAACTGGGAATGAAAGTGGTGTGACTAAAGAAGGTGATTTTTTTTTCTCTGCTAAGGGGAGAGGGCTGCTGCTGTCTACTTCATCCCATCTGAAAAGCTCAGGCAAGAGAAGGAGATATATGACAGCAGCTTGAATGAAATGCAATCTGAGCATGGCAGTGATGTTATGAGTACGTTATTCAAATTATCAGGTGGGCCTGGAAGGGATATTTTTAACTCAAATTATCTTGCTCCTTAACTCTTCAGAGCTCTGTAGTATTTCTATTTCTTAAAGCACGAGTAGCTTCACAGTGATAGAGGTATATATCTTAGTTAATTTTTTTATTATTTTTTTTTATTTTTTAATCTGTATCTTCAGCTACAATATGTACATACATGCAAACATACATACGTACCTACAAGCATACATACATGCATGCATCTTGTATTGGCAATTACATTTCCTTAGCATGGTGACTCAGTAGCCTTTAGCAAAGGCCCCTCTTCAACAGTATTTAAAGATTACTATAGATTCATTGAGCTATTAACTCTTTACACAGGAACAATAGATGCCTGAAGAGTATTAGTCTAACTGTTCAATAGGCACCCTTTTATATGTGAGTAGTGAGAACTCTGTTCTTTCTGGACTGGTTTGTACTGAGAAATTCCCACACTGTCAGTCTCTCTAGCTGTACCATGACAGCAGTGACAAAAGATATATCTTACATGAAAATCCCTAGCATCTAAGTAGTTGTGAGCAGTAGCCAGGTGTCCTGTGGGAGGAATTTGACTGAATACCTCCACCAATAATCAGATGTATTGACCTTTAGGTGCAGTGAAAGCCATAGACCTTTCCTTATTTATTGCTCTAGAGGGAGTGAGAAGAAATCCGTTTGCTGTAGGCAATTGTTCTTTTCTTTCAAACAGATATAAATGTCAAAGGATGTCTGGGTTGCTTTGGGTACCATTTAATGTCACCATTATTTTGGCGACTTTAAAAGCTACTGGGGCATCCATAACCATGCAGCAGCCCTCTAGAGACTAATAGGAATGGGGAACCAATTGTATGAAAATGTCTTCACTCTGACAATTATAGTCAGTGGGTCTTTCTGTTAAAAAAAAAAAAAAAAAGCCTGATGCTGTTGGCAAAGGAGCCCTGGCCCTATCTTCTGACAAATTTAGAAGCTACCTGGAGGGAACTCTAAAACTGATCGCCTTTTATCCACTAATGCCCTAACCCGGGAGAACACTAGATGTGCACCCAAGCTGTGAGAACTGTTTTTTTCATTCAAGAGATCCCTTCAGGAGACATGTGAGGTTAGTAAATCTGCCTCTTTCTGGGATGCCATGTGGTGGCTATAGCTCTTTCTCTAGCACACTTTATAAAATTGGTGCCCTTCTGTGTTGTGAGGGCTCACAACAACACCACAAGCCCTTTGGATCAAATGCATGATGATTGTAATTTTCATTTAGCAAGGTTGGAAGCAAACTGTCTGTCATAAGCAGCTGTTCTAGAATGCATAATTACACCTGTTTGCCATCACCAACATTGCCTGTCTAAGGCATGATGGACGATTTTAAACTTGTGTATTATTATTACTATTATTTTAAAAAGCTGAATTGTGAAATATATTTGAAGTGTCTTTCTTGAGCTTTTCATGATGTAGCTGAGACAAGCCTACACTCACCACTTCAAACATTTTTGCTCAAATAATTTTTGCTGTCAGTTAAGAAGTCTATTTAGATTTATATCCTGAAAACATACCTCTAAGTATAACACTGTTAAAGTAATAGGACTCTCTTCCATGTCACTTGCTGACTCTTGGTTTGGATCTGTGTCTCTCCTTATCTCTCCTGTTTCACATGAATTTCAAAATTCTCAATGCAGTGTTAATATTTTACATTTACAATTTTTACATTATACAGAATGTACTTCATAAATATAATAATCAATTATATGTAAAGCCCCTTGAAGAGTAAGACCGTTTTCTAAAGGAAACTCAAACCAGTAGGAATTTAGTAGCAAAGAAAGAAACAAATGAAAAACTCTTCATCTGTACTTTCATCTCAGGAAATAGTTACCACCAATTTTAAAGTTCTGTTTCAAACCTGACATAACAAGATGAGCAAGCAGTGCATAATCAATAAAATAAAGGGAGACAAGGTGATCCTTTCCCTCTCAGTGCTCACCAGAAAGCAGAAATACTTTAAATGTCAAAGCTGGGAAACTACTTAATGATTTTTTAGTACTGTAGGTTTAGGCACTACAACAAAGGTATCTGTTAAAAAGTGCTTCTCTAGACCTCAAGATTCATAGCAGGTGATGAGAAGATACACATTTATTTATTTATTTTAATAAACAATGATTCAGGCAACTATGTATAATCATAGTTACTTTCTTCTAATAGCATTTTCAAGGAAATAAAGAAAAAATCCATAATTGTCCAGAAAGTCACTATTAACATAGCGACCATAGAGAATAACTTGTAATATAGACTAGAAGAGAAATAGTGTGGTACTGACTTCATAATTAGAGATGATTGAAGAGATTAGTGCATTTTCCCCAAGAACATTAGTTTAAATTTAAAAGCAAATACCCTAACACATTTGTAACAGTTTTTTTATATTTGCTTCACATGAAATATCAATCAATATATATTATTTCTATATCTTGTCCTGTATTCCAGTATTTTTTTCCCAGGAATTTTTATCTCCATTTGTACAGAATGCAGTGCCATATCATCCTCAAAACCCCATGGAATCTCTTAGACTTAATGTGGTATAAATGTTTATTTGTAATGAAACCTTTTTAAAGAAAGCACAGAACAAATGTTATTTAATTTCTGACTATTTGCCGTGAAGTATTCACAGGGCAATCTAAAAGGGGTAATATTTCTTAATTAAAACTAAGAAAAGAGGTTTGTGCTTTCACTCCAGGCAATTAAATGTAGCATTTGCAGGCATATAATTCCAAGAGAAACAAAACCCAGGAAGTGGCTGTTTGAGTGTCTATTAATTAAAAAATCCAACACTTCACTGGTTGTACTAGCTGGCCTTTCATACATTCTCTGTAGGTTAATAATTGAATTAAAGTGTGCACAAAACAATACCAATGAAAGGCTTCTTAAAAAAAGCCAAACTCTGTTCATAGTAATTATCTCATTATTTTTATTTTCATTAATAAAGATGCATAATTCAAAGGAGTATATGACTCCAGAATAAAAACAAAACAAATCATGTATCAGATCAATCAAGTACCCATCGTGTGCACACAGTGACAGAAGAACTTGGTAGCCTGCTCTTTATGGTGTGTTTTTTTGTTGTTTTCTTTCTTTTGTGATTGCTAACCTGAACCAAAGGCATAAATCATTATCAATATAGAGAAAGCATTTACTTTGGAAAATTTCTCCTCTAACAGAAAATGGAAAATTGTTGAGGAAAATACTGTCATTTGCTACTCAACCTGCAATTATTTTTAGATAGAAAGCAAGTTCAACTAAACTCTGTGAAACTACAGAGTACAGAGCCAGCAGTCCATTAGTGGAGCTAGATCAATATAAAGGGAAGAATGATCTTCATTTGCTCCAGCACTTTTGAAGATGACCTGCTGAAGATTTATCACTTTTATATAGGAGGATTTGCCATCCTACTCCCCTGAAAAACTGTACAAAGTGAAATATAGTAAGAAGTCTGGGGAAGAAAAGAAGTTTGAAGACACAAGGACATTCTTGCTTCTGGTTTCTCACAATGAAAGAAAATTATTCAAAGACTGATTTGTAAGGCTAAGTGTAGATATTCATACTATGACAAAACTTTATGCATTTTGTAGCAGTGCTCTGCTCTTCCACTATACTACAGATTTTGAACAGAGTGTTTTTTTCTAGAAGTTTATTTACTGCTTAAACTTAACAGGTGGCATTTTTTATATATTTTACACTGGTAGCATAGAATGGACCATATTGCTTTTGGCACAAAAAAGAAGCAATCCAAACCGAAGCAGTTTAGATTATTGTATGAAATGAGAAAGGAATAATTATGGAATTAATGTGGAATGTACAAATGGGAAGTGTGGAGAAAAAAAATGGCAGGCTGAAAAGAGTGATAAGACAATAGAGTAATGACGAAAAGATGTGGGTGCAGTGGAACTAACTGAAAGGAAGACAAATGGAATGGCTGCAGGCAGATAAGGAAAAAAAAAAAAAAGGCAAAATCCAAGAAGGTGTTTGGCTGATTCAGATGTGGAGCTGGTCAGTATGTTTTTAATTTGCTGAAATTTCAATGATTCAATAAACTCCACATCTCTCTTAGGGAGTTCAAACCTATTTCATATTTTCTCTCACCATATATTTGTCACTAGATGTATTATCAAAATAAGTAAGAGAATGACACTTAGGGTGAACTCCAAGTCATTTTCTGTGAGCATGATCTTTGTACTCTAACTTATTTTTGGGGATGAAAACTCCAGACCAATGTCTACAAACACAAAGGAGCAGCAGTTTTGGCACTCTTAGACATTTGCTATTGTCTCTATGTGTGACCAAATCCTGATTTAAATTTGACAGTCTTCATCTCCCTTTCTCTCTGTTTTTTTCCGCCCTTAGTTAAAAAGTACCAAATCCAAACAGGGCCGGAGATAAGGCAATAGGTCAGATTTGTTCAAAATTTTCAGATGGATATTACAGCTTCCGGAAGTCATATTCTGAACCAGCTGTAAGCGTATTCACAGTAATACCACATTCTTGGGTTAAAAAAAAAATTAAAAAAATCAGATTTTATAGAGGACACTAATGTTAAGCAGAGTTCCTCAAGTAAAAAATAAATAAAATTACGCTAAAGTTTTATGTTTTCAAAATAATTTTAATAAAAGGCAAATACTCTTTAGATGTCAAAATAGTAAATGTTAATGAACTCTTTACACAGCACTGTTAAATGGTTCTCTAATACTCAGGTTCATTCCACCATTAAATCTGCCAATAATAGCAAATTGTTGTAGAAGGTCTGAAAAACAAGTAAAACTTTTTTTTTTTAAGAAAAAAATAGAACATATTTCTTGTGTTCAGATTTCCACTCTAAGAAAACATAATTTAAGTTCTCAACAGTATTGCTAATAGGCTTGTTGTTTTGGAGTTCCTTAAATACTCCATTAACAGGCTATGGATAAACTGCTGACAGATTCTGCAAAATAAAATGTATTGATGCCTAAAATTTGAGATAATCTTGATATATTCTAAATTGTCAGAATAATTCTTCAAAGTGGTATTTTTTTTACTAAATCAAACCACTCACTAGCTGTCTCTGTGTGATTACAAGATGAGAATTATGTTTGAAAGGACTACCTCGGAAGTTACTGTAGCCGGATAATGAGCTAAACCTTTCTGAAATAAACTTTTAGGAACTATAAATCACATCAATATTTCTGTGTCTGAAAGTAAAAGTGAGTCAACCTCTCTAACCTTGTCAGATCAGTTTTTATGGGATAGTCATCATATTAATGTATGTGAATACCTCTGCTGTCTTTACATTACAGAAACAGAAATTGATACTTCATGTCTGGTGTTCATCATGTATGTTCATGTCCAGTGATGGCATACACATTCCCAAGCTATGCATGCTGTAAGAATATAATGGAAAATGTACTGTCTATCATATCCTCCTCCTTGGAGAAAATTGCTACAAATCTCGACCACTCTGCCTATACAAAAATAACATACTACAATTATACATACACACACAGACATATATAGCTGCACACATGCATACCAGCACACATACATTTCTTTAAGAGCATGTCCAAAGACTAGCTTTGCTTACTTCTGTTGTACCATTGTTTGTGACTGGGTTGTTCCTCCAATTTGTTTTAATGTACATCTTCTCCACTGTTTCCCCTTTTTACTGGGAAAAAATCCAAACAAAAGCAGCAACCCCACACTAAAATTTATCTTCATCCTTACTTGCTGGAACTAGCACTTTCAAAGATGCACTAAGTATTTATGTGCCCTGATCCTGTAAAAGTTACAGTTGACTGAGTTTTCACTTCTCTTGAATAATTCTGACACTCCATCATTAAATTATATTCACTGGACAATGATCAGCTACTATAAATACGGAAAATGGGGGTTAGGGGACACTTACTGTTACTTCTTGTTTAATTTAATCTTTGTTACACTAAAACTTGGTGGAAGCTGAATTTTCAGTATTATTTTACTGGCATTCAGGTGTTTATTCCTCTTTCTCATATAAATAAAAACCCTGCTTTCTTAGAGCACTGTGCCACTTAAAAACATCCATATCATTGAAAGACTGCAGAATTACTCTTAGTTTTCTTGTCCAGCTAGTGTGTAGAGAATAACAATTATGAGAGGGCATTATGTATTTTGTAACTATTATTATGCTTCAAGTATTTTTCTGACAATTCCTCATGCTATTTTATTCTCCTTGCAACATTTTTTTTTTAATCATTCCTCTGTAAGGAACATTTGGCAAGGCTCTTCAGATTTTTTAGCTTTTAATACTTTCATTTGTTTGGTTTGTTTTTTCCCACTGGTTCACAATTCTAAGCAGCACCTACACTACCTGAAAACTTCTGAAAGAATTTTGAAAGAAGGTTATTTATGACATCAAATAGGGAGCATGTTAATTTATTTAATTAACTGGCAAAGATAAAAAACACTATCAGTGTCTTTGCTCCATTTATGCTGCCATAAATGGAGCAAAGATTTAAGTCAATTTAGACTAACAGACCTCAGAAGTTTTGCTAATTAACATCTACAGGGACAGCAAACTGTAGCTGAAAAAGAGAAACTTGTCTTTCTATGTTCAGGGGAAAAAAAATATTTCAGCACATTTCTAGATATCATTAAACAGTACATGACATCTTGCTAGTCCTGCAGCAAAATAAGTAACAACAATATGTTTGAAGCACTTCTCTCTGATTTCTGGAGTCAGCAGTTTTTAGACACCAAAGAGGTATGCAAAATTAAAGGTGATAATGTGAAAGAAGGTGCACGTTAGTTTTTTTAGTTACATTAAATTGATTAGAAAGAAGAAAGTTCCTGATTGGAAGCACATTAACTTCTTTTTGTGTAGCATATAAGTTATTTTGTGAGTGAGTCTACCTTTTTAAAATGTAGGAAAGATAATGATATGAAGACTAACTCAAAAATGTGTGAGCCACAGACTATTCACCCATTTCACTCAGTCATTTTGGCAAAGAAAGGCAAATCTCAGGTCTTTGAGAGAGGGGAAAAAAAATCCTTCCAGTCACAGTAAGGAGAAATAAACTATTCCTTGCTATCATGGACATAAGCTGGAGCTATCTTCCATTCTTTCTATCTGCTCATGGAAGTGGCCTCTGAAAAAATCTTCTTTTGACTAAAATAAATACCTAAGATTGGTGACTTCAACGTATGCACAAATAATTTCATGGAACACACAATTTCATGTGCTATATATATATTATATATGCAAATTTATTTTTACATAGTTGTAGCATTTCACAGATTTAGTCATTGTTCATATTTAGAATACAGCACTTCAGCTAAAAGCACATGTGGATCTGGTCTTAGACATGGTAGACTTAAAGAACCTGGGCAAACAATTTGTGCTTTGTATGCCACAGTTTTTTACATCATTAAATAAAAGAGTAAAGGCATGTGTGCCTTGGATGGATATTGTGAGGTAGTTTTTTGTTTTGTTTTTTTTTTTTTTAATATCTGCACAGGGTACTTTGTCTGGAAAAGAGCAGAACAGTATAAGGTACGTGTCTGAGTATTTCAGTATTTTCACATGAACATCAGTGCATTCCTTGGTCATTGCATTACTTTAGATTAATTAATCTAGAACTGATTTCAGTGAACTACTGCTATTTTTCAGATTTACTATGACTGAAGAATAGTCTGCCCAATATTCAAGGAAAAAATAGGGTTTGTATTACAATTTCTGAAATGGATTTTTCATCTCAAAGTATCCTCAATTTGATTGATGAAATAAAAATGTCACCATTTTCCATTTAATCTGTGAGGCTAGTAAATGCAGACTTTTATGTACTGGCATCTCTGTAGACAGGCTAGTAAAGAAACTTTAGGTCCAGTCCTCAAAATCTCAGAGTGGAAGCAACTAATCCCATTATTTTTATATTATGATTTGTTATATAATGACAAGAATAATCTTTATCACTTCTTTCTCTGCTTGGCATAAAATTACTTTTTGGACTGATCAAACACCTCAGGCTTTGCCCTAGTGTTTAATCAGTTTCAGCAGCTGTTCGTAGCTTCAAATACTACAAAGCAATAAAATTTAATTGCTTAATTAAACTCAAACCACAGTTGTCTTTTTAACAGGCAGGGGCCTGCCTAATTTTTGGATACTCAAAGACAATCAGACAGCAAAAATGACATTGCTCTTCTCTCAAGGATGAGTGATCTAGGAGTGTTATGTAGAGACCAGAAAAACTCAAAGGACTCTTTTGGGAAACAACCAGGAGTTTTGTTTCCTAATTTTTTTAAACCTATCTATATCAACACAGCTGCTGTACTGACCAGTATACATAAGTTAATTTACCAGTACATATGAATTAATTGAAAAACTGACCAGTACACATAAGTTAATTGAAAAACCTGAAGACAGATCTTTGAACAGTATACACTGACTTGTTGAGATTGATTTATCCTAGACAAAGTTCTGACCTCGTGAGTCTTTTTTACTTTATTTCCTGACACTGATATTCAATGTCAGCCGTTCTAATAAAAAGCCACAAATGTATTTTACCTGAAAAGCCACTCTTCACCTCCAATGCTCTTACATACATATGGGGTGCTGGATTCATGTGGGGGGGGCTTGAGGTTATTGCCTGGAGTTTACCCATCAAAGTCTCCTGTAATATCAAATGATTTGGGTGCACTGAAGTGGGGTTATCACTTTAGCTATCAAGTTGGAAGAAAGAAACATGTTTTGCCTCACAGTAACTTAAATGAACCGTGTTGAGAACTGCTATGTTTATTTTGAACACTGCTAGAGCTTTGAAAGAAATTATTAAAAATGTAATCTTACCTTCTGTATTACTTCCATCTCTTTAAAAAAATAAAATAGTGCATTTGCAGGAAGCCCACCTTCTATTTAATAATCAAGTCAAGTGATACTATTAGTATGAGACATCAGATTTGGTTTGATATTTCAATATTAGAAATATTCTTGGCCTCTACATTATACAATTAAAACATTATAGTTTGTGATAAAACTGATTAGAGCATAGAGAAAGTGTCAGAAGGGAAAGAAATTGCACTTAGGAAGCATGACCATAACCTAGATAAACCGGTACAGAAAATTTATATGGTGAATTTGTTAGCCAACTTCCCAATTATCATAAATCAATATGATGGGTTCATTTCAGTGAAACATGAACAAATTCAGTAATACTTTACAATCAGGTGAGGGTCTACGTGTCTGAAGCACTGATGTTTTATTTATTATCATAGTACCTCATAAGATATCATATAATTTTATATTGAATACATTGTGGCAAAGTATTACTGTTTTTTTTTCTCAAGACATTTATGATTCTGAAAGTTCAGACAATCAGTTAATAGCATTCTCTAAAGTATGAGAATACCTTAATTTCTTTAAAAAATATGGTTTATTATTGAGAATGCCTACATGTGCCTTTGATACAGAGAGAAAATTGGAATTACCTACAAAACTAAGCCCACACTAGATTTTAAATATGCTTCTGTTTTGTTTTAATATATTAAAATTTGTAGGATTTGTGGAATTTTTTTATTTTCCTGTTAAATGCATATATATAGTACTTAAACACACACATGCAGCTAAATTATTGCAAATAATTCTTGACATATCGATAGATTTTGCTCTTAAAAGGCATTTTACGTAGAAATATATTTCATAGTTTTTTAAAGACACCTGAAAATAAAAACACACTATTTTTTAATAACTAAACTACCATCCATTTGCAACTACTCTTCATATAGTGTTCTTCAACCTGCTGGCGGCTCAATTGGATGAGAAAGGTAATCAGAATACACCTGAAGTTTGAGCTGAAGAGGCCAGTAATTTGATATTAGAGCAGGAAAAACTTTCCCTGAAAAGACAAAAGCCTAGACAAAGAACAATTTTCTACAATCATCAGTGATCCATGTCAGTGTCTTGTGGGGTTCGCCATCATCTTATAAATTAATAGTTTCATAACACAAAGTTCCACATGGAATTTTCAGAAATATATTTATCTTTTATTAATTATATTTATTTAAAAAAAACCAACAAAGCAACACTCTTTTTCATATCCTACATTTCAATCCTATTTTGTAAAAAAAGTTCAATTCCTTTGAGATGGTCTCTGATATTTTAATTTCAGGACAATATCTTAGCTCTTTCTAGCCTCAAAGGTATCAAAAATTGTAAGTTATTGCTTGTAAATTTTATTACTTCTGAAAAGTAGCAATATATCTAACAAATATTTCACTAGTATAGAGTTGTTCCTGTCTACAGTTTTAGTTTGACTGCTTCAAATTTCACAAGAGTAATTGTAATCATAGGCATCCATGAGTGGCAAACTACATATATATGTACACTAGAATTACTGCCTCAGTATAGAAAGGTTTCAGACTGGGTCTGAAATGCAAAGAAAGCCTAGCTAGTACAACTTTTTTTAACAGAAGAGAGTTGAAACACCTCCCACCCCAAAATACAACAATCTGGGGCCATCTCATAGTTCTATAATGACAGAGTAATGTTGGATACCGTACTGAATGCTTAACTCCTTTATTCAAGAACGAAGTGCCACAAACATATGTTTGTAGTCTCCTGGACTGTGCTTGAGTGGTACTCTAGATGCTCTGTACAGGAGCAAGAAAGAAGCAGCAATTTAAACCACATACTGTGCAGTATAGGGCAGGTGTCATGTAATTGTGGTTATTTCTCCATTTAAGAATTCAAAAGTCTCTGAAAAGGCTGTTGCAGGAAAACACAGAGGCTTTTGGGGCTACCAAAACGACACATATAGGAACTTAGAGTAAGAAAAGAAAACACATTTCATATTTATCAGGGCTAGTAAGAATATGATGGCAATAATGGGGACATTCTGAGATCTATTTTCAGCATGAATTGAAATGGGTGTGAAGTTCACAACTGAAATGGCAGAAGAATCCACTAAGAAATGCTAAAACATCTATAAATACACTTCAGGAACACAGGCTACAATAAGGTATGTATATCTTTTTAGCTAGTATTATCTGAAAGTAACACTAACATAGAAAGGATGGTGTATCATCTTCTGCTTCAGTGAGGGAATATATAAAAAAAGCCAAAATCAAACTAGAAAGTATTTTTTTTTCCTTCAAAAAGGAGTTTTGTTATCAACTTTTGATAAGGTTTATTGATTAGTCTTTGCATTGGGAAGCTAAGATTGAGGATCTTATATGGAGTGTCTGCATTATGTTCTTGGCAGACCTACTAAAGTGGCAATTAAGTCAGAAGAATTCTTTCTGCTGGCAGCTGGTATTACAATGAGTTGTAGGACCTACATAAGTATTGAATACCTAAAGAAAATTTTTCCTCCTCCTCTGAGATAGCGGAAAATTCCTCCATTCCAAGTGTTCCAAAACCAGACATTATCAGAAGTTACAGAAAATTTTATATAGAGTACCTGTTGTTCTGTCTGTGTACCTGTGATAACCTGACTCTATTTAAACAGTTAGTCTCAATTTTATTCAGTCTGTCTGCCTAGTGAAGAGAAAATGTAGTCAGCAAATGAGTGCTGATAGACCAGCAATACCCTGTTATGCAACACTCCCAAGAAAGTGGTATGCAGTTCCTACTGAAATCCTTGACATTTTGGGAGTTTTAAGCCTCAACAATATGGTGAGTTTTATGGATGTCTGAACTACAGACCTCTGTGACTAACTTTAAACAGGCCTTTAGGGAAATTTTTACAGATCCAGTCCCTCATTTCTTTAAATAAACATTCAGAACCTCTTCAAGCATCTGAAGTTGTTCAAAAATAGAAGTATGACTTTAACCAAGAGACCTTGTGAAGAACATGTTCAGAGCACTGAATTCCTACTGTATTTTTGACTGACTTTGCACAGTTAAATCTTGCATGATGGTTGACTTCCAAAGAAATATGGCAAATTTTTTTCCAGAGTAAAATTTAATACACTCTTACTAGCAGAATTATTTTACCAGGCTTTCTACCACACTTTTCATTATACTAGTAATACCAGCTAATACAATATCAAAAGGATTATTGAAATTTATAAAAAGTTTGATAGGGAAATATATTGTAAGAGGTGGACAGGATCTGCAATTGTCAAAATTTCATTTAAAGGGAAACCTTTTCTCTTAAATTTCATGGATGACTGGAATTTTCATCCTGAAAATATATCCAATGCTTCATGAAATTTACCTGCCTATAAAGTGTCCACTCCTGTTAACAGGAACACATAAGTCTTCACTATAACTGGATACATAAAATTTAACAAGAAGTAATCATGATCTGTTCAGAATCTCATGCTTTGACCTCTAAAGAAGAAAACATGAATGCAACCTTTTTAGCAAGGAAAGGTGCACCTTTTTATACCGTGGCGTTTCTTTGTCAACTTAATAAGTTTTCTTTTTCCTTTCTTGTGATGTTCTTTAGCAATAACCCAGACAAGCAGAAGCCCTGTAGACATGTAATAAAATATTGAATCAGAAGTAGTATTATAATCTTTACTAATATCAGTGTATAAATTTAACCAATAACCTAAGTTAATGAGGGCAATGCATCCAATAATTTTATTATGACAGAGAAATATCCTATCCAGAAATCTACTAATTAGAGCTGTCAAAACATATTTAAACCTTCTTTTGCCAAGCAAGTGAGAGTAGTCCTATCTTTTTGTAAGGCTATCACAGCTGCATGGGGAAGTATGCAGTTTTCATAAAACAGGTCAAACAGAGAGCTAGAATCTTTTACAGATATATGTCACCTATGCTTTGGAGTGGAGAAAGGTGGCAATTAAGTCAGAAGAATTCTTTTCCTCTGAGAGGGAAATCTGTGCAGTCTGTCAGTTTGACAATGCCATCCCCTTGAGTTTTGAACTCTGTTCACTGTTTCCCTGTGTATTTTATTGAACTTGGTGGGGTAGAATGGTTAGAAAAAAAGAAAGTTGTTTTTTTTTTCCCCATGAATCTTATTGTCTGCTGTACTTTTTTCCAGGGAAATCTTTGAACTTTCAAGTTCAAATTATATGAACAAATTACCTTGGGCTAACACATTTTAGGCTTATGATAAGCACATTATTAGGGTTTCTGAATTAAATGCCCACAGGGGTACTATTGTCACATAGTGGCAAATAAAATTAATGTGTTGGCTTCTTTTGCACTGAGAATCTAAAAATATGCCTACTACTAGCTTGCATGTTGAGTTCATAATGGTGATCAAGCAAAGGCACTCTTGGATGAAGAACAGAGAGAACTGTGAAAACTAAAATGTTATCTATATGCCTATTTTGAGGTAGAACTTCTGCAAAGTAAAATCAATACTGTTATGCAGAGATTTAAACATGTACAGGACAAAAGCTTAAGATTGTGAAGTTCCTGGGTCACCAGCTGTCTCTTTTTTGACAAAACACACCAAAAGTTCAACTGCAGCTTTTTAAATTAAAAAGTCACATCACATGGCATTGTGTAAGCATCATCAATGATGACCTGAAGAATGTAAACAGGTAATCGTGGTTAAACCAAGATTATATTTTAGTTTTGGATGGGGAACAATATGAACAGATTTCCACATGTACCAGTGAAAAATTTTGGAGTAAACTTTGCCAAGCTGTAGGCCTGAAAACACATTCCCAATTTGTAAAGATGAGCTTTTCTTTTTTTTACAGAACAGAGAATGCTGCTGCTTGCAATATTTTTCTTACTTTTCAGTGTAATTAGAAATAAATATACTTTTAGAAAAATATTTTTTTCTTGGTTACCAAGACAAGGACATCCTTGTCCTCATTAAACTGCATTCTTAGAGAACCTTGTCTGTGCTTAATTTTTGCCTGTAGTTTTCATCCCAGCTACTGCAGTGGTGGCACTCCTCTATTCCTTACAGTATATGTTCTCTCATGTACTTTAGTAGAAGCACAGTGAGAGCAAAAACTAAACAACAACTATATAGAACAAGGAGTTATAATTAGCCCCACAAAATGCAACAGGAATTATAATGGTTTGTATCTTTGCAAATATGTGTATAGAACAAAATTCTAATGCCTCTTCCCAAGAGAGTTTTAAATCTATAGAAAACATTTTAAAAATCAGCCTTTCCCTGCTGTGAAAATTCCTAATTACTGATCTGATTAAAATAGCTGCCATATTATAAAATCTCAGTGTAGCTGTTTTACTTCAGAAGTTAGTAACAAGAAGTTAATCAAGATAAAAAACACTGTGCATGTATTTTGGCCATTTAATCAATTTTTTTTCTTCTTTCATCACACTTTATATATTGTTTGACAGTATTGTTTGACTTGACAGAAACAGAGCAGAGAGCTCCTGAGGTAAAGCTATAGAGCAAATATTCACTGACACATGCACATTAGAGTATGTTGATTACTATATGTTCTTTCCAAAATAAACAATGTGTATTGTTCCATGCTTTTTGTCCTCTTCATCTTTTTTCATATGTACTGAAGACATTTGGCAGCAAAAATTACTGAATACACCATTATTGACATTATAATCAACTTTCTGTTCCCTGGCCCATGTTTTAATCTTGCTGTGCTCTACTGCTCTTTTTCATTTACTTGATACTCTGGAATAAAAAACTTCAATAGAGTGGCCCTTACACACATGAACTCTTAACCACTCATTTTCCAGCCCCAGGGAAAAAATCTTGTTATTAACACATTTTTTTTCTCTAAACTGCAATTTGAATTAGAAGATGCTTTCTTCTTCCAACCCCTCACTTGCATCTTATTTTACAGCTGGGGTGAAAAGGTTAAATCCAGGATGATATCAAGAGAACAATTTTAGAAATAACAGGAAAAAATTGAAACAAAACTGCACCAACCAACTGAAACAACCCACTCTTGAACCTGCTTGGAAGGAAACTCAGGATTCTCAGAAACCCCTGGGGTCAGGCACTGGAAGGGTCAGGGAGTCCCTGCATTGGGTACAGCAGAACCCAGTAGCCAGGGCCCATCCCATTTATCCATTTTATCTTGAGACCAGTTAATTCTGGGGGAAGAGCTCAGAATACAACCTTCTTCTTTCGCTCCATATCTAAGGTTCAGACCTACTAAATAGCAACAGTTATGAACTTTAATACCAAGTCTATATATTTAATTTCAGGGGAGTGCCTATGGTCTTCACAGACATGCCAGAAGTAAGGGGAATATCTGAAGTCTATTTATAAATTAAATAAAGAAATAATAGACGAGTATGTGAAAGAAATACAGAGGCAGTGGAAGAGTAGTAAACGTGGAAATAAATCAGGAAAAAATGGAGCTTAGTGAATCTCTTGTCAGAAGAGCAAAAGACAGAAAAAATAAAGCTAAAAGTAGAATTGTTCCATGAAAATAAGCTATTTTAACTTCATATTTATTCTTGTGTTATTTTGGTTGGTTATTATGGTTTGATTTGGTTTTGGTTGTTTTTGTGTTTTGGTTTTTTTTCTCCCCTGCAGGTAACTTTATACTAAATATGAATGGTATTAAACTCAGCCATCCAAAATGCTAAAACACATGTATAGAGAACACATTGCAGGTAACCAAACAGTTTGGCAGAATAGCTAGATATGGGCTTAGGCAGATGTACTCTCTTACCTTCTAGTGTTATCTAGAAGCATCAATAAAGTTTATAAGCTAAATAACTCCACTGATATCAGTGAACTGTACCGTTTTTCACCAATGGACATATTCTGGGGAATAAAGAGCTGTGCATAAGCCATTTTTAGTACAATTCTACCATGCATTGCTAGTAATGAAACATTTCAGCACTTGTATGGCCTGACTGGATGCTGCTGCAATGTCTCCACTTTGTATCTATGGAAACATTTTCAAGTTTCCCAACACCTCCTACACAGGAGTCCTGGTAGATTCAGAGTGAAGTAGATTTCCCATGAAGCACGACCTAAGGATAATTAAAAAAAAAATCTTATCATGCAACATGCTAAGATTTTACACTTCATTGGTGAAACACAATAAATTGCAGTCAACGCTATTCTTAAGCGTAAAAACCCAGTCTAATTCTAGACCAAGGTTTCAGCTGCTGCTTTCCTTAAATGTCTAACTGAAGAAAAAAACAGAAATTTTGCTGACTGTTTGAACTGTTTAGATTAGTGCAGCCAGAAATTCATCTAACTTAGAAAGACAAGGATGTTGTGACTGATTGCTTGTTTAATAATAGCTCCTTCCATAACTGATGAAAAATTCCAAAGTGTAATTGTAATGGCAAGTCAGGCCTAACAGCACATTAGAAATAAAATTATTCACCAATTCATGAAGAATTTAATTTTTTTCATACTAGCATTAAAATAACCAATATTCTCTAAATTTTAGTAGCTGATTGCTTAGTAATCTGATTGCTTAGTAGTTACAAAGAGATCAAATAGAATCTTTTTGAAAGAAAATTGCTATGATGTTGATATAGCTTACTCCTATATCTATCCACCCTAACCATAAGCTCTAGTTTTCAGGTCTAGTAGCAGAGCAGAGAAAGATAAACTTAGGGAGAACTAACGAAAACTTGATAAATACAAGTCTCTGGGATGCATCTATATCCTCAGAGAACAGGACGATGTCTTTACAAGGTCATTTTATTGCCTTTGCAATGTTGTGGCAAGTGTGGTCACCACTGAGTGGTGTGGTGACTCGTCTGATGCCTAAAAGAAAGAAGATGTTGCATTCATTTCTAAACATGGCAAGGAATATCTAGTGAATTACAGGACTGTCTGTTTCACTGCAGTCCTTAAAATTATGGAAGTAATTTTCATAAAAACCACTTGGAGACATTTTTCTCTCTCTTTCTCAGTATAAGTGGGAATGTTAATGACTTTTGTCAATTTATAAACTTATATTTTAATAGCTAAAATTAAATAAAAATGTATATAATGAAAGTTTCCCACAAATCTAGGTTATATTTTTTTGCAAAATTATGTGAGCAAATTCCTGTATGTCAAAACTCATAAAGTATAGGAAATATATATCTACAGATGTTTAATCTGAGAAGTGATTCCCTACAATTTGATCAAAATTAGATTCAAAATATTGTTTCTATCAAAATCGTCATTGCTAGTAACCTCACTGCCCCTCTGGTTCTATCAGTTCAACTGAAAAATGAGTCTTCAGGGGTGGGAAGATACAAGGTTCTTCTTTTCTATTTCATACTGGAAAATTAATTCTTTCTTCTGTGTTCATGAATGCAATAGTCAGTGATAGCATCAATTCAGAAAACAGCATCAGGAAACTTGGCTGGCAAAAGCAACAGAAAGGAAGAAAATACTATCATCAAGAACTTAAACTTTTTTTAAGTCCGTGTTTCTGCTTCTTGCTTGCTTGCTTTAGGTCAGGTTCTATTCCATGGCAAGGTCCTCTGAAGTGTTTTCTTAAGGTCCTTAGATATGGATGGCTCTCACAACTGAGCGAGTGCATTGGTTTTGTAGGTATTTAGATGGAATTGGGCTTAAAGATATTGGATAAAAGTGAAGTGATAGGAGAGGGTGAATACTGATAAATAAGGTGATACTTCACAAAAGTAAATATTGGCTGATATTCATTAAAAAGTAATAAGAAATAAAGAAATAAATTTTAAAAAGACCCTTATTCAAAAGAGTTTTATCTAAAAGATGTCTTATTTTGCTGAGTATTTGTGTTTTGAGCTAAGAAGTCCTGGAGACGTTAAGCTTATAATAGTGATCTGAGCCTGAATACACATTGTTCTGCTGGAGAGAATCCAAAATCCCATCTTCACCTCTATCAGAGAATATAAATTTTTATGAAGAGTATATAGGAAAAACAGAATATATGAACCCTACAGATTGTATCTGGAAAAGTTATATGCAAGATGTACATGATTGTCACAATCTCTTATGCACCAAAAGTTTATCTGCAGAGATCTTCTCCAAATATTTCAAGTAACAAAATTTTATTTTTGCATAAATATGCAAGAACTGAGAAACTGGTTTTCTCATTAATTGTGACGTTTAAATAAAAATTATCATAGTCATTATGCATAAAATAATTGTATATATAATATATATATAGAGAGAATATATAGTTACTGATTCTTTAAGCTCTATGTCATATATACATATTCCTGCCAATACAAATGAAACATTGTACAGTTACTAGAGTATTATTTTATTGAGTGAGGTTTGAGATTACTTTCTTCCCTGAAATCAATCATAAAAGAATCCAAAGAAATAGAGTGACTGGACCTTACAGTTTAAATTCACTTGAAACAAAACATCATTCTTACAGGTTCTGCTAGAATAAACAGAGGATAAATATGCTATTTAAAACATTCTCATGTGATTTTGTTTTAAATCAGGACAATGTGTAGAGACAATTCTACAAATTATTGTTCGAGGGAATCAAAACTGAAAACTGGAAATGGAATTGTGTATAGATGGTGCTGGGATTAAACCTTAAAGTGAATTGTTGCATTACTGACCTTGAAAACCAAGGTTACTCTGTAGAATCCTTATTAAACCAACACTCATCATTTATTTTGGAGCATTGAACATTCAGATGTATCACTAATAAATGGACAACAGGGAATAATCTTCATTGAAAAGAAAGTCTACTTTGTCTTTTTGTTCTGTAATTTCTTTTAATCTAGAACCACAGTGCTTCCATTACAAAATGTGGCTGATTGAGAAGTGTATGAGCTTATATAATTTTCAATTAGTTGCCTGCTTTCTTGAGCTTTCATGAGAGACAAAATTACTCTCTTTTGTTCCATACCATTTATAGAGAGCTGTAGCTGCAGTTCATAGCCTATTTCTTGATGCAAAATAAGGAAATAAAAGATTCTGTTGTTACTTTTCCAGTCTCAGTCCATTCCACTTGTTTACCCCAGGGCTGAATTCTGCCTGTATCTCATCAAGTGATCCATATCAAATATAATGATCTTTCCAACAGTATCAGATCGTCACTTCAATTTTGTGCATGTTTTATTCTGATTACTTTTACTTTCCTCATGCAACTTTATATGCTCATACTGCAAGCGCATCTTGTCAATGTAATTTGCAGTTTCTAGTACATCTGATTGAGTAACAGTAATTGGAAAACAATTCTAATAACATCTTCAAATATTCTTTTCATCCTTTTCCTCTCTTAGACAGGCAGGATTTTTTTTTTTTTGCAATTTTCACAGTATATGAAGCTCTAGAAAATATATGGCTAACATAATAGTCAAAATTATTTATTAATATTTTGTTCCATTAACAGGTCCATGGAAAGAATGGACCCAAACATAAGAAGGGGAAACAATAATCAGGACTGCCTGAAGAACTCATCAGAAATAGGAAGTTCTGACTCTACTTCCTGCTGTCCCATCCTGTCCTACAGAGAGCAAGAAGCTGCCAGTTAGCTTGCCTGCTTTTGAGCACTGTAAGAGACTGAAGTATTAATGGTTAATGACTCAACTGGCCATTTACAAAAGTAGCAGCTGCTCTGCTGCTGATGTGCAAGGTAAGAGCCCAGGTGCAGACACGGTGCACACCCACCACTGTAGGCTGAAAACTGGCTTTTGGGCCAGATGAGAGAAGAGGATAATAAGAAACAGATCCTATGAGGTGGGATAGTGCTTTTTATCCTGTCAATGTCCCCCCTTACACAACTGGCTCTGTCGTAAAACTGCCCCTCCAGCCCAGAGAAGTACTAGGACATTCACACATAGGCCTGAAGTTATTCATCCCTTCTGATGAGGTAAACTGTCTCAGCTATGCTGATAGGAGAAAAAAGTGCCACGTCTTAAAAGGCATAAACCATCAAAGACCCACAAAGTGCCTCCAGGGTCATGTCTGTGGCCTTCCACCCTAGACCTGCACATGATCCAGTGTTACTTTAGACACTGTAAAACTCCCCTATCTCCAGGGGAGGTACCCACCAGAACCTAAACATATATTACCCCACTGAACTCCATTTTTTGTTGGCTTTCGCCACCTCTAACAAATCAAGACTGCAAGTTTCATTTCAACCAACAGATATCTAAATTGTTCCTTATATATTTTTGTGATACCTTTATACTTTCATATTGTTGCATTTATATAGATAATAACCAAAATGGCTGCATACTTCTTTTCCATTGTCATCCAATTGTTTTAAAATAAACCCTACATGAGTATAAACACTGGTCATTCAATGTCATTTCACTGTAATCTGTCCCAAGGGAACTATTAGCAGGAACCTCAGGTACCCTTGCATTCAGGGATGAGTTGTAAAAAGCACCACCTGCTTTACCGTGTGCTGGATAATTATAGTAGAATTTACCAATGGATTTAGCCTGGCATAGTCATACCATTACTGTCTCTACATCCAATCTCTTTTTTATTTGATCAGTGTCTTTGAACCATTAAAGAATGGCTGTAAGAATGGCTATTTCATTAAATTCAAACTTGGAGTAAATGGATTAATTCCTAAAATTGGAATTATGCACTCCTATAATCATATGCATAATGATTTTGCACAGCATGTCTTCTACGACAGCAGTGACTCATATTCTTACAGGATACCAATTTTCCATGCTCATAGGGATTTTAGAATCAACTTTTCTCCTGCACAAAAAAATATCTGCTTCATCACCCTTACACTATAGTGAGAGAGTGGGACTTAAAATTAATTACAAACATCCCACTTCAAGATTTTGAAAGAAATATATTATTACTAGTCAGTAATCAACGTTTCACATTCAACATTTGCTTTTACTTCTGATAAGGAACCTGAATTACAGCCATTTATAAAACTGTTCAGTCTGGTTCATCATATTATTACATACATCGGTTTTGAGATACAAATTTCAATAGCTTACTTCAGGATCAGTGTATTCTATAATAAAAAAAGATTTAGGTACATTCTTAGTCAAGACCCTTGAGAAAAAGTTAAGTCCTTGAAAGAGAAAGAGAGAAAACAGTGAAAGAAAACAGAAAACATAGGAACACTTGTTGCTGAAAATGTCCACCTGAAGAAAGTTCCCTTGCTAAGACTTTGCCTTAAAGGAAAACTGCCAGTAAAGTAGTAGCAGATGAAAGAAATCTAAGAAATAAATCACAGTTACAAATATAAATACAAACCTTTTTTTCCTCCTGATTTGGCTTACTGAAGCTCAGTCTTTCTTTAATGTACATAATTTTCCTGGTTCTAGTTTTCTTCAAATGTAGTTACTTCACAGGTGGTCTACACCAGGGTAGGGGGAGGAGGGTGGGTGGTTCAGGCTTCTCTCCAGATCTCCATGAAGAATGGTATGACAGTAAATAGCATAATGAAATAGCTGTTTCACTAATGAGATAGAAATAGGAAGTAGGGTAGTAAATCCTACATTCATATGTAAATGCTATATAGAACATAAATGTTTTCCTCTATCAGGGCTCTATCAGAAGGGAATCACATTCAGGACTGTGTCTGCAGCAGTGATAGCTATTTCGCCCTCACTTTGTAAAATCTTGGGCTGTTTGGCAGTCATCCACCTGGAAGGAGCTCTGAGATTCTCAATGCTTGGACCTATTGGGAACAAAAAAGTGGTCTGGTGATATAGGGGCAGAGGTAAAGAAGTTTGCTAGAAGTATAAAAATAGTTCCTGCTTCTGGGTCAGTCAAATTATCTTACCTGGTAGTAAGTAACATCCCTTTTGCCAAACACACTGCAGTAAATGGTAGAACTGTATCATTCTACTGCACCATCTGTTCAGGATTTTAAAAGAGTATGGCTCAGCCTCAGGAGGAGAGAATTATATGAGCCTGGGATGCAGACTCACGGTTTAGAGTTAGAAGAGCTGAGGGAAGAGAGCATTTGTGGGGGGTTAGTGGAGGAGAATCATGGCCACAGCAACCAAAAGGCAATGGACTGCAAAACCTTTGTTGATGGGAAAAAAATGCCAGCAAAAACTCAGCACTGCACATGAGGAGAGCAGACTTCAGGGTGCTCAGAGAACTAGTAAATAAGGTGCCCTGAGAAAATGTTTTTACATGTGCTGGGGTCCATCAGTGCTGGTCACTTTTCAAACATCATCTCCTAAGGGCACAGGAGCAGGCAATTCCCAAATGACAGAAATGAAGTGGGTGAGGTAAAAGGCCAGCTTGGCTGAGCAGGGATTTTCTCTTGGAAATGAGGCAAAAAAGGAAGCTGTATGCCCAGTGGAAACAAGGTCAAGTAACATGAGAAGAATATAGAGATATATGAGATATTTGAGAATATATGAGATATATGAGAATATAGAGATGCTGCTTGACACTGTAGGGAAGATTCATGTGACCAAAGCTCAGCTGGAGTTGAAGCTGCCCAGAAACGTGGGGGGCAATAAAAAGTTTTTTTCAAATACATTACTGTCAATAGGTACTGCTGAAATAACATTGGTCCATTACAGGACAAACAGGGATAGAGACAAGACAGGGGTGTTCAATGCTTTCTTTGCCGCTGTCTTCAGCATGGATGACAGACCAAGAGGATCTCAGTGTCCTGAAGTGGAGGACCATGACTGCAAGAATGATCACCTCCCAGTTGACCCTGAAGTTCTGTGGGGTTTGCTGCTCCAGCTGGATCCCTATGGGCCCTGAGGCCCCATAGACTCATAGGGATCACTGAAATCAATATCACTGATTTCAGTGATATCACCTCAAATAGCTGTCTGCTATCACTGAACAACTGCTCTCAATGATTTTCGAGTGTTCTCTGGAGAGGCCCTAGGTGACTCGAAACTGGTGAACATTATCCCAATTGTCAAGTGTGAGAAGGAGGACATCAGAAACTGCAGGCCTGTCAGTCTCACTTCAGTGCCTGGTAAAGCTACAGAGAAGATTATTCTGGGAAGTATTGTAAAACACCTGAAAGGCAACACAGTCATTGGTCAAAGCCAGCATGGCTTCAGGAGAAGAAAGTCTTGCTTATCAAACTTGGTTTCTTTCTATGACAAGGTAACACACCTAGCTGATCAAGGGAAGAAAGCTCATGTAATCATTTTGGATTTCAGTAAAGCTTGAGATATTGCCTCTCCCAGGATCCTTCTGGACAAAATGTCCATTCTACAGCTGGATAAAATCATCATGTGGCGGGTGAGCAATTGGCTCATGGGCCAAGTACAGAGAATAATAGTGAATAGGGTGACATCAAACTGGTGATCTGTCACTAGTGGGGTTCCACAGTGCTCCATCTCAAGCTCTGTGCTCTTCAACATCTTCATGATTGATTTGGATGCAGGATTGGGAAGAATGCTAAGCAAGTTTGCAGATTATACAGAACTGAGAAGAGCTGTTGAGAAAAGCTCCCTGGAAGGCAATGAGTCCCTGAAGAGAGACTTCAACAAATTAGAGAGATTGGCAATCACAGACCATATGAACTTCAACAAGAGAAAGTGCCGGATTCTGCACCTGGAATGGGGCAATTCCGGATATTCATAGAGACTGGGAAATGAGATGCTGGAAAGCAGTGCTGTGGAAAGGGACCTGGAGGTTTTGAGTGGTGGCCAGTTGAATCTGAGTCAGCAGTACCCTGGCAGCCGGGAGGGCCAACCATGTCCTAGGGGGTATCAGGCAAAGCATCGCCAGCCAATCAAGGGACGGGATTGTCCCACTCTGCTCTGCACTGGGGTGCCGTCACCTTGAATACTGTGTGCAGTTTGGGGCACCACAACATAAGAAAGATATTAAGATAATAGAGAGTGTCCAAAGGATGACCTTGAGGGGAAGCCATAAGAGGGGTGGCTGAGTGCACTTGGGCTGTTCAGCCTGGAGAAGGGAAGACTGAGGGGAAATTTCATGGCAATCTGCAACTTCCTCATGAGGCACTGATCTCTTCTCTCTGGTGACATGGCCAGAGAGAATGACATGAAGCTGTGTCAGCAGAGGTTTAGGTTGGATATTAGAAAAATATTCTTCACCCAGAGGGTAGCTGGGCACTGGAACAGGCTCCCCAGGGAAGAGGTCACAGCACTAAGCCTGACAGAGTTCAATAATCATTTGGTCAATACTCTCAGGCACTCGGGGATGGTTCTGTGTAGGACTAAGGGTTGGACATGATGATCCTTGTGAGTCCCTTACAACTCAGCATATTCTGTGATTCTGTGATTCTTTGCTGCTGTGTACCCCTGGAAAGGCTCATGGACTTGAAGTAGGACAGAGATGCTGTAGAAAGAGCTATTAGCTTACCCAACACAGACTGCAGATCCAGTGCCAAGCTTAGTGATGGTGGAAATATTTCCTTAGCAGTCAAGAATGGGCTTAATAGTAATTCAGGAAGTAAAAAAGCTTCTACAATAAATAATAGTAATTAAAAAAAATAACTTGATAAAAGGAAAAATATCTAGAGAACAAGGCAGTCTTTGTCATACATTCTTGGGATAAGAGCACTGCATTTTGGATCAGTTTGTCAATTCTTTCTAATGATTGGTCCTTTGTAGACATACCATACCCAATTTCCCCCCATATCTGTTACTGAACTTCTGCTTTTAAGACTGTAATATTTGCCCTGATATTTGTCTTTTCATTTGTCAGTGCTCCCTCCATGGGCCAGGCACTGGCAGTATTGGGGATTCAGTTGGGTGGGTGATAGCAGGGCTGTAGGGAGCTGCTGGCACTGGGCAGGGACAGTCAAAGATACTGTTGCCTTCAGAGCCCTGGACTTCTTTATCTTTTTGTGGTGAGGTTTAATGTTTCTATGTTCAAATAATTAGTTTACTTGAGATAATTTTTTTTTGTGTTCTATTAAGATGTATTCAATAACCTTCCCAAACTATTAAGTTCTGTGGCCTCCTGAATGGAATGAAAGCTAAAACTTTTTTCATTTCAAAGCTTGGTTAAAAGAGTCTCAGTGATATTGCTAACAATTGTGAGTGGCATTGTAAAACAGGTTTATAGTCAAAAGGAGAATACATTTTTTCAAAGTTTGTGCGGAGTTGAGGGCAGTTTTACACCTTCTTTGAGACAGTAGACCCCAGTAGGTCTTCTGGATGAACTGAGAATTCATTTGATGCTAAAAAATCTTGAGTAATTAAAGGCATCAGATTTGTTCCTGTGAAAGCTGAGGATCTGGAAAGATATAATAGCACCAGAGCTAAAGTGCATCTCTGAGATCTTGAGATGCTTTCTAAGCACTGTCTATAAATCGTTGTTACTTGTATGGTGAAAAATAGTAAGTTTTAGAAGCTATAGAAGCTGAACAGGAATGCCTCTTGGTACAAATCCATGCATTGACACTTCAGACCTCTCTAAAAGGGCTCTAGAGAGAACATCTTTGTTTCTCCATTGCAAGGTAAACACTACAGAGCTTGCTGTCTTCCCCTCTCTTTTCCCTTATGCTTTCTCTTTGAAAGCTTTTGAACACTTATTTTATCTTCTAGTCATTGGGTGGAACATTTGGATCCAGTTTCATTAGTGTATTGCATTTCACACATTACTGTAGCTCAACAAGTTTGTATTTCTGGTAAAGTGGGATTTCAGCTTTTCATCCCTTCAAAAATTCCAAATTGCTAATTGTTTATTCATCTGTGGCTGAAGCATTCTGTCAGCCTTAATTTGGATTAATATTTTTGTGCTTAATATACTAATGGGTGAACACTTAGATATTTGTACTAGGGAAAAAGTTACTATAGTATAATGAAACAGGAGAAAATTGAAGAGACAAGCAAATGTCTTAATTTCCATGGTGGATGAGTTTCAGTTTCAGTAGGAAATGTACACCTGGGAAATCAAAATCAAGCCACATAAAGCCAGTTAGAATAATTACATCATAGTTTTTTTTTTAAAAAAAAACAGATTGGGTTGCAGTAGGAAATGCATTTTATTTAATAGATACAATCCACATCATAAAATTACTCATTGTCCTGGCCTGTATCTCAGCTTTTACATGGGAGAATCACATGGAAAAAACCTCAAGTCAAAAAAGGGAGATTTGATCTCCAGGTTCATTCTTCTCAGTCTGTCTGTTAAAGATCTCAGGAAAAGAGAGCAGTTAGTACTACTAACTGATAGAGAGTAATAATAGTATTCACACTAACAGAAAATTTATTAGAACTCCAACTCTGACTGATGTAAATTCAGTGAAGAGACAAGTACTGTGGGCCAAAGACTATTGGTCTTGCCAGTCTTCACAGAATTGCCAATGCAGCATTTAAAAAAAAAATATTCTTCTGTTGATCACTTAGTTTCTTTTTTTCCTCCCTTAGTGAAAGTTAACAAAAGAAGCAAGACCTTCCTTGAGAATAAAAAATGCACACAATGCCAGTTTCTACATAATTAATGCTGTAGTAGATGTTCATAAACCGATAAACTTTCCATTAATTTGCTCATACTCTCATAAACTGTGCTTTTTACACATTTAGCTAATTCTTACGGAAAATGGAATTTAGTGCTTTTATACACAATTTAAAATATGGTGCAAAAGAAGAAGAATTAATGAAGCTTTTCAGAATGTCTGGAAATAAACTCAATTTGCTTTCATTTAAGTTTGATTGGAGGTTTGTTTGGCATATTAGGATTTGGAAATTTCTACCTTTCTCAGCTCACCAGATGCTAACTGACTTCCTCTGACAGACTGCATGTACCTTGGAGAGCAAATGACATCATGATGTGGCATATCCAAGGTGAATGTCACCACTTGCTAGCAATAATTTGTGCTAATGTAATACCTCATGCAAAACACCAGACACTCCTTCAACTATAAATAGTGATGCCAGACTATGGTAGGCAATTTGACTGACAAGCAAGGACTTGTGACAGCAGCAAGACGCAATAGCTCAGCAAGGGCACTGAAGAAAAGTTCAGAAGAGGAGTTCTGTTATTACAAATCTGCTAAATTACACTGTCAAGAAACTCTTCTAAACTTAGCCAGCAAGTGTAAGGATGCAGTTCAACAACATTTTCTTCCTTATATTCTTGCAACTCATGTGAAATTTAAGGGATTTAAAACAGGGATAAAGAGCTACCTTTCAGTAGTTTGTTCCTCAAGATCCATTTGTCTATTCCTCTTACTAGCTTAAAGTCAATGCCTAAACCTTTACACAAGCCGAGGGAAAAATGAGGTTCTTCATAATGTCACAGTAATGAAAGTGAAACCGTGTAAATAGTAGTTCGTATGGAATGCAGTGTCTCAAATTCTGCTCTTCTCAGATATTTAGTCAATGTACTGTGGTACAAAGAGAAATTCAATCTTCTAAGAAAGTTTTCAGCAGTGTGAATGCTGTCAAAAATAGTTGAGTAAACTTTTCCTTTCCCCCTAAGGAAAAAGATGGAAATCAGGCATTTCTTTCAAAATATATTTACTGTTCTATGTACCTCTGGTAATGTAAACATTTTTTTTCCCTTTCTTTAGTTCCATGTATGAATTTATAATAGCTATTGATTTTGACTTCAAAATGTAGCAAAAAAGAATCAGTAAAATGTTCAGAAACATAGTGAATTTCATATACTAATCAATTTGAAATGTCATTCCTATTCTAGTATTCCCTCTGAAAATAAACAAATACTTTCCTATACACTTTTTCTTTATTCACTCGTGAAATGTTAGGAAAAAAAAAGCCTGCTTAGCACAGATGCTTAAGATTTCATAGTATCAACAAAAACATTGCAATATGCAAAATAATTCAATTCTGCAAACTTCATTCGAAAACTGAAAATTCAGTGCATCAAAACTTTATATTTCATCTTAAAAAAATCAAACTTTTTGTATCTTTTCCACATTTTCAACATTTTCTCTACCACTTTAAAGATTAAACCGTTCATTTTCCAGCAAGAATGCTATATCTGAAAGATTCATGAAATCAAATGTCTGTGGTTTTAACTTGCTTCTGTCATGATGCAGTTGCAATACCAGTATCAGAAATACCTATATAAATAATCTAGACCTTATAAGGCTAACCTACCTGATCTGTGCATTACAGAAAAACCAAAGGAGTCACATGAATGAAAGCATATCTTTCTGGATTTCACCTAGAATTCTTACCCCTGTATTGATGTAGACTTTTCTTATTACAAGAATAAGAAACTGGTAATGTGCAAAATGTGGAAGCAATATTCATTTTTTGTGACATGTCTCTGAGTCAGCCAGAGCTTTGATATATATATGGCTTCATATGTTCCTTAAAATGAGCTCCTCAAGGAACATACATAGGGAAAAATCAAAGTTAGAAGACTATATTAGAGAGAACTAAAAGAGGTCCAGTTCTGTGACTCATTATCATCTTACCTTTGCAGGTGGGACTGTGCAATCAGTTCGGTCAGATGACCGCAATTTCTTGAGCTGCAAGAAGTTTTGCACAGACTTTAGTTGTTTTTCTATTTCTCCCCCCAGTGAAGCCAGGATTTCTGCTCTCTGTTCCTCCATGCAGCTGTTTTTTGCTCATCTGCAGACTTTCAGCCCCTTGATCTCTCTTGCTGACTCTTATGTTTGTTCCCTCTTTCCCACTGTTTTTCTGCTTGAAGTACCAGAACATTTTTCCCTCCAAGGAGGACTTGGTGTCTGTCCAGGGTAGAAGTGCTCCAGGATTCCACTATCCCTGCACTCCTAGTAAAATGGACATTCACAGGCAAACTGGAATCAAACCACACATACCAGCAGCCAACCCCATGTAATAGCAGTAGTTAAAATTGGATGAAAAGTCTTCACCCATGTGAGTAATGTCTTACCAGAGGCATCTTTCTGTTTGCTTTGGCAAAGAGACACTTGATGGCATTATGTCTTCAAAACAAAACAAACAAAAAAAATTAGTATGTTTAAATGAAAGCTTGCATTTAACAGTAGACTGTAGAATAAATAAGTTGACTGCAAGAAATTATTTTAAATGGACAATACACAACCTAAATTGCTCTAAACAGCTCTAAATTGCACTCCTCATATGCCCCCAGGTATAAAAAAAATCTCTGTCAAAACACTTTTTAGTTATTCTAAGAAACTCATGTCAGTGCTGTCTAATTCTTAAGTCCCTCTGGATAGCAGAACCTTCAATAAGAAACTCAAAACAGATTCCCCACTCTTCAGTTCTGCTGAAATAGGCCCTTTAATGAAAGCTCTGGTTGTTTGAACAATTCTGACCTCTTATGCCGAGCACTGCCAGTCATGCTGTGTTATGTAACAGATGTAATATTACATTACATGTCAAATCTAATGCAAGGTTGTGCTACATTTCAGGTTCAGGGATGAACAGCTGAATGCAATGATTTTTTTTCAGCGTTTTTTTTTGTTTGTTTGTTTGTTTTGTTTTGTTTTTTTTTGTTTTTGTAAGCTAACCTACAAATACAGTAAGTTTTATATCTACTGACATACTGAGACTTTCTGTAAGGAGCTTTCTGGGAAATAGAAAGTACCCTAGAATGAACAAAAATGCCTTTTTCAAACTTTTTTGCTGTGAGATGCTGATTTTTTTTCCCTTTTCTAATTACATGTACGATCCGATATAAAGAACACATGTAAAGGAAAAAGACAATTTTCAATTCAGCAAAGTTAATCCAGTCTTGGAACAAGCTACTGCAAATTTGGTGATTTGAGAAAGGCTGTATCCCTCTCACGCAGTTTGGCAGCCAAAAGGATGGGAATAAAGTAAATTAGTATCTTCCTATATTGTTAGTATAGGCCCAAATAAATAAAGAGAGCGATTACTGATATCTGCTTTAATTAGAATTGATTTCATGCCAGTGTGTCTGGCCATGGAGAAAACTTCCTGCTTACACAAATTATTGGAAGATTCATGCAGGATGTTCATTGTAACTGTGGGAAAATCAACAAACGTCAGGGAAAAAAAAGTTAGGAAACTTTAAGATACTATACTGTGTTCCATGAATATTTGGAACATTTAAAGATATTTTTAATTAAAATTCCAAATAAGCAGTTGGCTCCTGATTGCTGATTTAATACAGAAGTTTAGTTTCTCTATTACCCTTGGTGGTCTAGATTACATTTATTACTGGCCTCAAGCTCCTATAGGTTTTCTGCCTTCTGGCTGTCTACCAAGCACCTTGGAGACCTGTCAAATTTCAGAGACATGCAATTTCACACTATTTACTCCACACTCTCATCTCTCTGCCTCTTCCTCATTCCCTCTTTCAATCCATAGCTAAACTGAAATACAATCCATTTGCAGTCTTATGCCACAGTTTCTCTCCTCCTCCAGAACTCTATTTGCTAAAATATGTCTATAGTTATCTGGTCAGCTACTGGCTGGATATGGATATGGTACATTGGCAAGAAGATAACTTATTTGTAGTGTATTTCCCCATTAAGAATCTGTGCCAGTAGAATCTGTCATACATTTTAACTGGTGCAGGTATTAGCAGAAAAATTTACAGCAGACTAATATATGTGTGTGCACACACACATTTAATCAATACAAGATGAAGAAAACAATAAAAAAATTTTCATAAAAAAGAGGATAGTATGGTTATTCAAGGTAATATTAATAATAAAAGATGTATTTGTTTTATATGTTGGAAAACAGGAAAAAAATGCTGTCAGCTATTGTTACCTTCTAGATTTCTCCCATGCACACATTTAAAAGTTCAGCTCAAATTATCACATGTCCATTTGCGTGAGCTTGAGTATAGACAGTGAAATTCTCATGAAGAGCCATAATAAGGTCCATGGAAGCCTCTAAGAATCTGTAATATGTTAAGGAGTTAATTGTGAAAGAAAGGCACCCTAAAAATGTATCTATGGATTCTTTTTTCTAAAAGCTCTTCTACTACTATTGTGCATCACTTTTAATGCCAAAACAATAACCATACCTTCTGCAAGGTTTGCAGAATGGCAGTGAGGGTGGACACTACAGTTCCCAGCGTGAGGCCTGCCTGTTCATACTCAAAAGTGACCTGATGGTTACATGCTCCAGAACTGTGGTCTAATATTGCACCCCTGTTCAAGACGTGATACGCAGGTCAAGGGGTAGGTTTATTCTGTATACTCAGACCATGCCTGGAGTATTGAGCCCAGTTCTGGACTCCCTGATGCAGGAAAGATGCTAATAAACTGGAGGACTACCAGTGTAGTAGGGTTCTGGAACACCTAGCTCAGAAGAAGAGGCTGAGGCAAGTGGGTTTGCTTAGTCTGGAGAAAAGACTCAATCCCTGAGTGTGAGGGATCAAGTGACTATGTTCAAATACCTAAAAAGGTGTGCTGAGTAGACAGAGTCTCTGAGGTACACCATGAAAGGATAAGGTGTAACTGTTGCAAGTTGCAGCAAGGGAAATTCTGACTAAACTGAGGGAAAATAGTTTGTAAGGAGTGGAAAGCACTGGAACAGCTTGCCCAGGGACACGTTTCAATCTCTGTCCTTGGATATGTTTAAGAGTTGGTCAAGGGCTTGAGCAACCTCATTTAAATTTAAGGATGGCCTTGCGCTTAGCAGATGACATCCAGGTTCCTTTCTGAGCCCTCCACCCCTATTCCTGTGTGTTTTCTCCTCCCATTCTATTCCATGAGAGTCAGGAACAGCCTGAAAGATTTGACCCCAGTGCATTTAACCCTGTAAATATATTAACAAAATGCTCCTAGATGTAATATTAGAAAGGCCATTATTACTGAACTCTGCATCTTCTGCTATAGAAGTTATCTAAAGTTCATTATGTAGTGAGAGGTTACAGAAAAATGAGCTGAAGTATGAGAAGCTAGGCTTTGAATTGTTTGCTGAGAGCCTATACTGACAATTTAGGGACCATATCCTGCTACCAGATCCATTTCATAGAGGTGTTTGAATTTGGTGTGAATTTTCCATGCATCAGTTGAAGCTTACAAGCCATCTTACATTTAGCCCTGCAGGAAGTATACTGTAGTAATACATTTGAAAATGACATGAACATAAATAATTGTGGTGATGGTTATATCAACAGGGATCTTGTAGTTTTTTTAATAAGGGTGTAACACAAAGAAACTGAGCTAGAAAATATACTAATTTACATCTTCTAAATGGAAGTAGGATCACAGAATCCCATTACTATATTTTAGCTGAAAATTGATGCAACTGCACATTATTTATTTTAAAAAATAATATTACTAAGTCTGAAGATAAAAGAAAAGCTACACTTCTCAGTAAGTCAGTGATATTTGAAGCTTTGGCCTGTATGCTGTTTTACTTGGATGAAATAATGTATCATTGACAAGAATGGTCATTGAGCATTATTTTTTTGCTTTCTTTGCCCTCTAAGCATGAACCAGCTATACAATCAAAGAAGTAAGTAGCAAACAAGTAAAACAAAAATCAAGTATAACCTCTCTTGTTATGTTACTGACTTCATCTTCAAATTGTAAACTATCAATCTGAAAAATGGAAATCAATTTAAACGTGCAAGAATGTATCTGAAAATGCCACACATTATTAAAAAAAACATGTTCTAATAGCAAAAAGTGCATTTTCCATATGTGTATAAAGTAAACAAAGTTGTATTAAATAAATAAAAATGAAAGGGAAGTGCTATTATAGTGGATGACTGCAACTGTACACTTTAAAGAAAGGGAATACAAATAAGTAACACAACTTTGAAGGGGAAAGGGGACAGGGCACACTCTGTGAAGGGGTGAGGCAGAATGGCAGTTTATTCAAATGAGACTCAGGCTTAAATAGAGGGTTGCAGGAAGGTTCCAGAACTTGGGTGGAGATTGGGAGGAGCATGCAAATCCTCTCACATGTATGGTAAAAGAAGGAAGGGCAATAACCGCACAGGGAAAACTGGGGAGAAAATAAACATATATGGTGAGACAGCACTGCGGGAGATCTTGACCATTGGGAAAATGGGGAGAACATGAGGGAGAACTGGGGGACTATGCTGAACAATATAATATATGTGCATGTGTATATAACAACGAACATAGAAAACTGAGAGAACATGTAATAACATTGGGAGTCATTAAAACTGTCCAGGTATACGTATTTCTTTTGTGCTTGGATAGTTCACAACTTGGTCGTCTTCCTCTTCATCTCCAGGTCTCAACAAACTGCTCCATGCTGTTTTTTCCATTCTTCATAAGACCATTCTCCCACAAATAAGGATATGATATGTTCTGACAATGGAACAGCAGTGATGGATGCTAAACTGTGTGCTTACCTGGTTGTGTGTTTCAAGTAACTTCCATTAATATACTCAGTAAGAAAAGGAGTCACTCTAAGTTATTTCAGTTAAGAAATGTTTCCACATTAATGTCATTCCCAACACGTTACTAGAAAATAAGTCAGCAACTACTCCTTCAAGATTCTTGCCTCAGGTTAGAATAAGTATGAAATTATCAGTCTCTCTATACTGCAGGGTGGAAAATAACAGGCTGGAAATAAATGAGCACAAGTGAGCACTCACTTGCAAGAATTTTAAGCTACCATTTGTCCATTTCCTATTCAGCAAACCCAGGGAATTATGTACTTACCCTCTGGCTCTGCTTGGTCCCGCGATTGTTCACTGTTATGATGTCCATTTTTACCATAGTAGCCAGACCGTTTTTTGGGTTTTTTTTTAAAGAGTTTTACCTTATGACCCTAAGGCAATGTTCTGGCCTGGTTGGGGTCTCCTGCAACATGGGTAAATGTGTCACTACTGCTAGCAGTTCTTTCTCATTCTACTTTGCCTGATGAACCATTAGAACCTGTGACTAATTTTCTCATTTTTTCTTATTTCATTAGGTTTGACTTAACCTTGTTATCTACAATATACTTGTTCATAGCAGTAGAGTATTCAGACCATGCTAAGATTTTTAGCTTCACAGAATTTCAAATTAATAATTCATCAACATTTTTAAAATGCAACAAATTACAAATATCAGATTAATTTGGTATTTAAATTAGTGCTTTTGTTCCTGCATTCAGTAAAATAGTGAATTAGTGGTAGAAGAAATATTAGTGCTGATGTTGAAATTTTAGCATCCAGACACTACTGAATTTCAGGAATTAGGGCACTAATTTGCACATGCAAAGACATACACATCCAAAGTAAAATTCTGGCTCTAATGAAGTCAATACCAATAAGGTAAAGTGCCAGAATTTTAAAAATCACTGTAAGACCTTTCAAAGATAAGTGCAATTAAAGCTGTCAATATTATACTTGACCTGAAATTATACGGGGTAATTGTTGATAGAGTAGAATGTAAATAATGCAGGAAATAGCTACCTGCTATTTTGGTGCATGACAGACCAGTTACAGCCACTTTTAATCATGTTTGATCTTCATATTTTCATCCAGTCATGACAAAACAACTATCTCAATACAGCTTTCTTACAGCTGGGAAAATCTTAAAAAACACTGATAGAAGGAAAACATTTGTTTTTTACACCATACTTTTTGTAGTATAGAGTGTGCAAACAGGATCCCATCATGCTGATCACTGAACAAACATGGAATAGAGTGATTGCTTTTGAATAATTTGCAAACTAAGGAGAAAATACATTCTTATTCAGAGGGAGAGGAGAATAAAATAGAAGTACTTTGGAAAAGAAGAGTGGAAACATATTCTGCTTGCTCCACAAGTTTACTTATTTGCAAGTGATACATACCTAGTGCCTACTTTCCCAGTGTATGCTCTCAATCTGAAATATTAAAATAAATTTAAGAAAAACAAAACCATTGTTTTATCTCTATTTGCTTTGCCATGTTCACTGTAAAATTCTTAATCACCCTGTTTTTCAACAATTGTATTGTCTTCCACAACTTTTAGTCAAATGGGAGGAAATCTTAGCATAACTAGGTAATTTTGAAAATCCTGAAGCAGAGACAAATCATCAAAAGACATATTCTAAGAAAGATACAAATGAATATGTTTTCACATGAAAATATTCCAAATAACAAAAAGAAAAAAAAATCTAACTCAAAAAATAGAAATCTGAAAATTTCTATTAAAGCAGCACTGACCATCATAAATTTTCAAAGGACAGTCCACTTTTTTGGAAAATAAGTAATTACTTTTCCTTTTTGTATAAATGTATTTAACACAGGTCTTGGATCTTGGAGACTTATTAGTTTCAGATGAACTTTGCAGAAGTTGTGTTTATACAGGCAGTGTTGACTGCTTTGAAGTAAAATGTATTAAATGTCTTTCAAATTTAAATATCTTACTCACTAAGTGGCTTAGTTCTGCACCTCCTCAGTTAATACCAAAAGATTAATTTGGCTTTCATCTTGAAACACTAATGGCATTACTGACACAGAAAAAAGCCTGAACTCATCTAGTAAGTTGAATGAGAGTCACTGGTATCTTCTGTCAAAGGCAAGCCACTGGTGCTTCTAAATCCATGGAAATAAATACATTCTCACCGTGGTACCATTATTCTAATGAGGAGAGCCATCAAAAGTCCTGGAAAGCAAATCTAAAGAGCAGAACAGAAATCTGTCAAGTGTTTCAGCAGCAACATGCTTGTAAAAGTATTACTAAAGCCAGGCATGTGTTCTGAGTAGAACTTTTGTCACCCTGTATGTTTGTAAGTGAGGGATATTGTAGTTACCTCATATTTGCCCTTCCCATCACAGTTTCAAACATTTTAGTCAGCCTTAGCAAATCACTTAGAGAGTTGATATTTTTATTAAAACAACCACATGCAGACCTTCACTTTCTAGTACAGAAAGGAGCACACGACAGTGACTTTTCACAGAGCAGTCAGGTTTAAATCTCTCAGTCAAAACAATTATTTAAGATGTAGCTGCTGACCTTGAAAGACTGACAGATACAAATCTTTCTGTCACTGTACCCCGAAATTCCCATTACAAAATAAACCTCTGAAGTCTTAGAGGCTTTTATATGAAACCAAATGGGAAATTTAAACAAGTAAAATATATTTTTGTAAGATTAATATATTTCAGATATATATCAGGACTAGCTTAATATTTGAATTATGAAGCAAGAGTATTAAAAACTCTCCTAGTCAAAACTGAGCAGCAAAATAAGAGCATACAATGGCCAAAATGCTCATTAAAAAGAAAAAACAAAACAAAACAAAATGAAACCCAACAAAACAAAACAAAACAAAAAAAAACAAAACAACCACCACCCCAAAAAAAAAATATAAAAAAAAAGAAAAAAGAAAATCTCCACAACAAAACCCAAACAAAAAGCAAACAATAAAAGATCTTCCCCTGAAAATGCTCAATGATCGTTTTGAGCCTGAATGCCACTAGTTCTTCAGCTGCTACTAGCAAATCCTGTATGTCAGAAGCCAGTTATCTAAGAAAGGACATCAAATTGAGAGATTGAAAACTAAGATTACATAAACCTCATATTACTCAGTGAAAGACTGATTAGATTGATGACATGGTTACAGGAACACTGGTTTCTGGGAAGGACAGTGTGAGGAGAATAATTAATCCTTGTTATTTTCTGAGTATAACCTGAATACATAGTGCTATTGTAGATGTCTGACAGACATATTTTCTTTTAGAGGGCCTACAAGGAAAACTGGCAGCCAGTGATTGCAGATTAAAAAAATTAAAAGGTTTTGAGCATCTGCGCTAAAGTGAGTGAGGCTACATTTCTTAAAAATACTGTGTATTGTCAGGTTTCTGACTTAGGTATTTGAAGTTGAAGCACATGAGCTATAAAACAGTGCAGGATATAAAGCAGGGCAGGATTTCTGTTCAGTGGAGTTGTTGGAAGATTCTGATACTGCTCAGAAAATGTGGCCCTTTATCTAGTACAACTGTTCCAGCTGTCATTTTGCAGAACTTCAGGTAACTAAAAAAAAGAACCAGCGTGTGCACCTATAAATATGTTAATTTATTCCTTACAGGACTTCTATTTCAAAATATCCCTGATAGAGGCTTTCTTAAATATCAGACCATAAACAGAAGGATGAAGTGCAGTAAAGAAAGTAAAGTAAATGAAACCAAAATAGGCCTCTTATACTTGTTAGACACAAACCATTCTGAAGGTTTGCACGTTATTTCCAAGCTGACATGTCTGCCTACAGCTGTATACACTTCTACAAACAATTTTTAATATTTTTGTTGTTGTTTTTTTGAGAAGTATTAAAGTATTAGAGGAAAGAGTTCAACTCTGACTACAGATGTGAAAGTGAATAGCTCTTCAGTCAACTCACAGGAACATGCAGTTAACGTAAAGACAAAAGGCCCAAACATCATATGTGACTCAGAATTCCATAAAATAAAAATAACAATTTTCAGCCTGGATCTCATTTTTTTTTTATTGTTATTATTATCGTGGGGAAAATACTGCCATTCAGCTGAAAATACTTTTTATTTATGCGAAACTTGACAGTAACTGAAGGATGCAGTTTTACAGGTGTGCAACAGTGATCAAGTAGAAGTGAATTGCACTACATGAGAAAAAATAATTTCATCTTTTCTCTAGTATATGGTGAACATTTTTATCTAAATTTTTAGAACATGCATTCTTTTGTAGGATCATTCTGTTTGTGCATCTAAGCTGTAACTGGCAGTGACAAAGCAATGGGTGGATAACAAAATCATGTGCTTATGGTTCTGGAGTTATGTTTGAAGACTTAAATTTTTTCTTCACTATCTATCAGCTTAAACATTATTTTTCAAGTGTTTTTCTCTTTCTGAATAGTTTCTAACTGTTAGTGTTCTCATTCAACTCTCAACCATAAATCAATAAAAAATACATTACAATAGAATAAATTCTCTCATGCCCAATTCGTACATTCTCTCATGCTTGAAATATTTCTAACCCAAATCTAATATAATTAAGTGCTTATCTGAAATTATTTCATAATAACTTTATGAAGTATTTGCTTAACACAAGATTCAAATAAATTAATTTGAAGCTTGTTCTTAAAAAACCCACAAAAACAATAGTTCTGATATATGCTTTTGGTGATTTACACCTCCTCTGTCCCTCACAAAACAGAGTTTTCTACCTTGCCTTCTTCATCCCGTGCTGTTTGGGGTGGAAAGTTCTTAGACATGAAATCTTCAAGTTTTACAACCTACAAAACCAGAGGAAGTGGTTTGAAAATTCTCTGCAGAAGAGAGATACACTTCCCGTATGCTTTTTCTGATACTGTTCTTATCTTCTGATCACATCTTCACCTTATTCTCTCCTCGGAGAAGTAATTTGATATTGAAAGAGAGCATGCTGTTAATAGCTCCAAGGTTTGATCTCTACATGGGCCATTCACTTGATCTGGACTTGATGATCCTTGTGGGTCCTTCCAATTCAGAATATTCTGTGATTCTGTAACTTAGACACACTTATTTGAGTTCACAGTATTTACACTGTTCAGTCAAGGATGAGGTGAAAAAAAAAACAATCAAAAACTCTCATAGACTTTTTCAGTCTACCTATCAAGTAGATTAATACATACAAACAAGAATAGTCCTGGTTTTCCTTATATAAAATGTAGCAATTATTAGTCATTAAAGTTCCTGGTTAGTCTTAGCAGACTTATCTGTTTTCACCAGATAACATTTGGCTTCTCTGAGTAATTAGAAAACCTGATATCTTCTAGTTGAAAAACTGCCACCAGACAGTAGTGAAGAGTTGTGTAATTCACATCAGCAGCAATTTTCTTCACATAAAACACAGAAGCTACAGGTACTTTCAAGACAGAATAAGCCTCTATATCCTATATAATAATCTCATTTAAGAAGCTGATATCTAGAGGTTTGCTTCAGCTGAGCCTAAGGGAAGTCTGATCTTCTTCCTTGATCATCGGTAAGAATGCTCTAATAACTTGGCAAAAGTAGTGAGAGGGCTGGAGGCTTTCTTCTCCCATTCTGTTGTACAGTGAGGAATTGAAATTCTTGAAAACAATGAAAGAAAAAGATGTTTAGAACTAATAATTTTGTGCAGTGGTTATATATTCTATCAGAGGAAGAATTATATCTTTGCTTATAATCTCAACGTTTCTTCTGGATTTTTAAATTATGAAGTTATTGGCTAAAAAAAATATATAAATATGTATAAGGACCCAGACACAGATGATTTTCTCAGACACAAGGAACACATTTACATTCTGCTACAGAGGTAGATTTTTTCCCACTTCTGTTTGCCTGCCTTCCTACCATTCCTCCACTACAAAAAGGGACAAGTCGAATACTTACCTTTGGGAAACAATTCCAGTTAATGTCATTCTGCCTGAAAATGCAGTTTTACCAGCTGTGTCATTCACACATTAGTTATGGTTGATAGGCTTTCTAGGTAAATCAGTAACAGGAAACTTGTGCTCTGAGTTTGTAGGTTTACAAACATGTAATGTTTCTCACTTTCTAAGAGGAAACCTGGAAATCCTGAAGTACTGCATGGTTTCTGTGTGTGATCAAATGTGCTATGCAGATCTTAATCTGAGACAGATTAAGATTAATCTGAGACAGATTAAAATCAGAGACAGAGCTATCTACTCCAAAAGCTATGCAGTGAGCTGACAGGAAACAAAGACTCCCACAGGAACCCAGTACAGTACCAGCCAGACTTCTGTGAGAGGTACACTTATCACTGAAAGTTCATTTCAATCAATAATGCAAGAGTCACACACAGAGAAAAATAAGAATTAACAAAAAAAATATCCCAAACCAACCAAACAAGCAAAAAAACAGTAAAAAAACCCCAAACAACCAAATAAAGAAAAACAAAAACCCCAAACAGAAACAAACCAACCAAAACAAAACCAAGCAACCCCCCATAATCCAATTTCACACAAAATTTTCTGCAAATTTTCAGTAATTATAGGTATGCATGAAAATAAGGCCCATCTGGATTTATTTCTCAACTCTTCCATAGATTCCATGTATAACCTGTAAGATATATCAGAATATCTCTGTAACTTTTTCCCACGTTAATAGGAAAAATCCCCCCTACACACTCCTTGTCTTCTGCTTTTCAGCCTTGCCTCCTGACTTAGTAAACGCTGTAGATAAAGTATCATAAATTTTACATGCACACAATACATAAAATATAAGGAATGTCAACTTCATCTGAGAACTCCAGAAAGCATCACAGTATATATGAGCAAGGTGATTATGTTGTGAGCAAAATGTGTCCAGGATTGAGTTTTTGCCAAACTTCATTAACCTTTTTTCCAACCAGCTTTTAGGGCAGAAGGTTACAACAAAACTTATTAAGCAAGAGTGAATGGTTTTATACAAAATCTGTTTCTCCCAAGACTAAATCAAATCTATCAGGGTTCTGCATATTTGATGGGCAGAACTGACAATGCTTTTTGTCCTGTGAATAAATGCAGTTTATAGGTTAGTGTTATAAAATACTAGATTCATTAATATTAAACTAACTACAGAAAGTAAATTAATACACTAAAGTTTTTTTCAAAAAACACCCACCCCAACACTGAAGGTGGTGTACGTTTATGCAACACTTCACTACAAGACATGCCTTCAGTTCATTGAATGTGTCTCTCCAGCACTGTCACTCCTAATAAAGTACTGAAACCTCCTCTATTTTGAAAGTCACACCATATTAATTTCTATGAGAGTAATAGTTTTCTCTTTCTCAGAAATAAATATTTGCATCTTCATTGAAGAATTGCCAAAGAATAGACTGAACAGGATATGTCTTCATGGAATTAGACTTCCTTCAATCTTTAATGTGGTATAATCTTGCAACACATTCTGTGTGTAATAAGGCCTGAAAACTCAGGTCTTTGCACATTAAACAACCAGACAAGGTGACTGCAGCATATTTTAATTCAATAGCTCTTTGTGTAAGGATTAAATGTAAATCCAATTTTCATTTCCAGCTCCTAATTATCAATAAAACATTGAGTTTGCATAATAATTCAAAGATTAGTAGAAAGAGAAGAGAAATAATGCATGTTAAAATACTCAACCTATCTTCGTTCTCTATGAACTATATCATTCCAGTCCACTGAGTGCAAGGTGTCCAAAGTCATTATATGTGGCAGTGATTAGAGAAGGCTATTACATTTAGGAGCACCAACAAACCTTACCTGTGATAAGGTAACTCAGAGGAAAAAAAAAATCAATTAAAAATTTTTAGCTTGAAAATTTCTAGAGAACTCTGAGACTACAAACCTAGTGTAAAAATACTTTGCAACTGATATTATGTAGAATAAAATATAAGCTGCTAAATTCAGAATCAATTGCTTATCTTTGTATTCCTGTACATGCCAATGATTTGTAGAGTTTCTCTAATTGAATTATTTTGAATTTAATATTCCAGAACAGGCACCAGGGGTTTTTTTGTGGTTTTGTTGTTGTTTGGGTGGGTTTTGGGTTTTTTTCTGTCTTTTCCCCTCTGCTTACACCTTATAATTTAGAAATGTCCCCCCTTGGAAATGTCCCTGCAAAGAAGCCAATGTGTTAAAATAATTTTATATAAAAAACGCAAAATTTTAGGAAAATAAAATAACTCATTAAATAATGAAGCAAGAAAAGTAAATTTTTATAGTATTATCAACCTGATTTTTTTTTAAAATTTTACCTACATAAATATGACCTATGCCTTTGCATGAAATAAGTACTCTGCTGAATATCTAGCAACCCAGGCCTTCCATCACTGTCCTAAATTTTTTTCTGACCTTTTCTCCACTGATTTTTTTTTGCTCCTTCAGATGTTTCAGTTCTGAAAACAGGAATAGTTGCACCTTGTTTTCCCTTTCCTGTTCGTCCCACAATACTTCTGGTTATCCCTGTTGTAACACTTTTGATCTTAAAAAAAATTAATTCTAACTCTCTTAAGAATCAAATATAAAAATCTCCAGGATAAAGTAACCTCAACTGAGATATAAGAAACTTGTATCTGGTGTCTGCTTTAGATTCATCAGTTTTACTCAAGGTTAATGGCTATATTGTTTGATAAGGAGGTCCCTGTGTATAGGTTCCTCTTCAGAACAACAGTGGCTTCAAAATGTGTCTTCCTGCTTTCTCTCTCAAATAAGTTATTTTTGTTCCATATCTACTTCTGTTTAATACTAATGACTTGGATTTTTGTGTGACTTTTTCTGATAAGGAACATCCAGCTGAATCCTCTTCCTTTTTAAAGAGGCAGGAAGAATTGCTTCCTTTGACTACATCCCAAATATATTTCTTTATTTGACAAATCTGAATTTATAAAAAAATTATTCAGTTATTCCATAAGAACTTCTTACTTTCCATAATATGGTGTCTCCAAGTAAACATAAGGAAGGGCAATAAGAAAAGCTGGTGATAAAGCCACATTTACTCTATGAATTATTCCTATTAGCTTCTCTCATTAACACAGATGAAAGCAAAAATTTAATTTTTATGTGATTCTATATCAAATCAGATTTTTCTAGGATAACTTGCATGTATTATTTTATGATTCATACTTAAATATGATTTTCTTCTCCTCTTTAACTGAAATGTACTCTGGTATGCAAACAGAAAGAGTTGTGCAGATAGAGCATATATGCAGCAGACGAACAAACTGCTTTTTAGTTATTTTTTCTCTGGGGGTTTGATCATTGTTTTTGTATATGAATTACATTTTTAATTCAATTTTTGTTTTTATTTAAAGAAAAAGGTTTTATTTCTGAATAGCTAAGGAGTACAGTAGAGTGACTTAAGTGTCCTCCTTAGGTATGAAAGGCCATACATCTGATTATCTTTCTGGTGCACACTCATTGCTTTGATATGCTTATGCTTAGCTTGTGCAGCCACATGGTTAGGGCTGGAAAGTACTCACACACACACACAAATACACACACAGTATGATGGTTTAGAATAATGTAGCTTTATATACTGAGAACACAATCATATACTGGAGGCACTCCCAAAAGGATATCTTTGCAGCAATTTTGAACATATATTTACCAATTTTTTTTTGTTTTACAATGTGCTTGCAAAATAATTTTTGTTTCTCTCTCTTTTTCTCTTTTTTTCTTTCTTTTCATTTTTTTAAACACTAAAATATGCAAGTAGTTACCTGTAACAGAGCTCTACTGTTGTGTTGAGACATCTAGACAATTAGTAGATGGGCCTAGCTCCAGAAATAAATAAAAAAAATAATAAAAAAGTTTCATTTAAGACAAGGTCACATTTGCACAGCTAATGAAGAAACAAAGAATTTAACTAATCATTAAGTACTGGAGGGAAAGCAATAACTACTGGAGCTTTTGAGAGAGTTGGAGTTGTTCAGCCTGGAGAAGTGAAGGCTTCAGGGAGACATCATGGTCTTTAAAAATCTCTGAAAAGGGGCTCATGAGAAAGAAAAAAGACTTTTTGCCAAATCCTGTAGTGACAGGACAAGGAACAATGGTTTTAAACTGAAAAAGAGTAGATTTAGTTTAGCTGTAAGGAAGAAATTTTTACAATGAGGGGAGTGAGACACTGGAATGGGTTGCCCAGAGAAGTTGTGGATGCCCCAGTTTCTGAAAGTGTTTATAGTCAAGCTGGGCTTTTGAGCAACCTGATCTAGTTGAAGACGTCCCTGTCCATTGCAGTGGGGTTGGACTAGATCATCTCTAAAGATACCTTCCAACACAAAATATTCCATAATTCTGTGAAATGGAGGCCACTCCTGCCAGAAATGTGGATTTATACCAACAACAAAAAAATAAAACATACAGCTGATTCACTCTCTGTTCTTTGAGTTTTAATGTATTTTGGAAGTACACTGGCAATCTTACTCTAGATTTTTATACACTTCAGCTGGCAGGAACATGAATTAGGTGAAGTATTACAGGCCTACTAATTAAACTAATAAGTTAATGAGTATATCTGAAACAGAAATGGAGAAAAGGATGTTGCATGTGATGCCTAAAATCCTGCAAAAGACTTTCAAAACAATGTTAGTGGACATAGATTAAGTAGGTCCTTTATTAGAAACTTGTAAGGTGCACAATGTAAGCACGTGCACGCACATCAGCCAGTTTTTATAACTTTTAGTAATTAACATATTTGATTATTACAACCAACACGTGAAACCATTTTCCCTTGGTGCCCACCTTCAGAACTTCTCAGAACTGCCCTCCAAGGGCTCTGAGCTTACTCTCCTGTTCTGACTACAAGATATCTTACGGTCTCAGTTTGTGTTCTTGCAGGTGTTCTTCAAAACAGCATGTCCTTGGTAATGTGTATCTAACAGAATTTCAGGGATACATGAAAAAGTGTCCAGTAACTTCTAAATACGATCTAAAATGTGAGAAATTTAGGAAAACGTTTTCAACTTATATAAGTCAATGAAAATCTATAAAATCCCCATTAAAATCCTTAGGCATCATATGATTCCGGTTAAATGTATAACACAGCTAAATTTGATGCAAAAAATGTATGACTGAGTAGGGAAAGAGAATAAGAGACTGCAAATTAAAAGTTAATTTTATTTTTTTTCTTTCAGATGCAAGCAGCCTGTCATGTGTAAGACTATGACAGGGTATCACTTATATTTTGCTGTGTTCTGATATGTGTAGGTTTGTGCTAATTAAATCAGAACCAGAAATGGCAACTATTAATAGTCCACTACAATGTGATTGTTAATGAAATTATATGTGTTTATTCAATGAGTCTCTCTTTGAATGGTTTGAGAAGATACAAATTATAGTCCTTATAAAACAACCCTGTGATTATTTCCTCTTTGTCCATAGTATTAATCAGTACCATATCAAAATGATATTCTCAGATATGAGTTGTACAAGAGTAATACAGAAAAACTTCAACATGTTTGCCAAAACCTGGGCTCCGTGGGAGTTGAATGTTGGTTGTTTATGAAGACCCAGTGTGTGACTGATGAATAGAGCTCTTAAGCTTTGAGGGAGTAACGCTTAGAAGCAAAACTCTTCTCATGTTCAAAGCGTTTCCAATCTGTTTCTTTTTCTCCGCAGCATGTTCTGTCACTCTAATACTCTGTCAATCCAGATGGGAAGACAAACATAGACAAAGCAAGTAGACATGCAGAATTTGGCTCATCTTTAACCAGTAGAAATATCCACTGGAGGCAAATGGAAATTATACATTTTGGTACCTTTGGGCATGCAGTTTCAAACATTTTCAAACTATGCAAGATGTGAGGTTCCAGTCAAAAATATTAACACATGGGTAATCCTTTTAGCATTTTCTGTTTTCTTTCAGTTTTGCTTTTGCATGTTGACTGTTTTCAGAAAAAGACATTTGAAGCCTGTAGGCACATATTTATGCAAGGAAGAAAGACGTCAAACAACAAGTACTTTGTTCTTCAAATTACTGAAAACACGTAGGCTAAAGAAACAACAAATCTTAATGAGAGTTTCATTTTCCTCTCTTTTTTGACAACAAGGGAGACCTCATGAAGGAAGAAATAAGGTAAAATACACTCTATCTCAAGTGCATGTGCACAAATGCCTACACCTGAGGAAGTAATCAGGAGGAAATTGAGATTTATATGTAGTTCAAAAAATCTATGAGATTATTAGAAGAACTGAAATGGATAGGCAGCTCACACTGCTGAAGTAAAGTTAGGGACAGGTGCAAGATATTCAAGGAAGACAAGTTTAGGAGATTGTGCTGTGTGCGAAGAAGAAGCCTAGAATGTGTGATGCCTTTCCACATAATAAACAATGATCTGGCTGAGAGCTCACAGATAAAGATACAAAGAGAAGGCAGTGAGAGTAACAGTATGGTTGTCATATGTTACAGACCACTAGCTTAGTCCAAAGCAAGCTCCAATTGACCTGAGGAGTCTTGGAAGCACTAATTCATGCTCATGAGGGTCTCAAACCTCCACGACATCTGTTAGAATAACAGCATGGTGGAATGGGAGCAGTCAAGAAGATTTCTGGAGGTTGTGAGAAACAGCTTCTTGATCCAGAGACTTGAGCCAGCTGGGAGTGACACACAGGTGAATGTACTACTTGGAAGAAAGCCATTCTTTGGGAGTTTGGTAATCAATGGCACCTTGGCTGTAGTTGCCAAGGAAGATTGAAACTGAAAATTTGCACACAGAGTTGATTTTTGCAAAAGATATCAAGTACAACAAAATTACTTCCTATTGTGCATTAGTAATAAAAGGTTGAATTATGAAAATATGGGCCTGTTGCTAAATTGCTTTGATGATTCAGGCACAGCAGACAAAACAAAGACTGATGTTTTCTATCCTCCTTCCTTCTTTCTATCTTCCTTCCCTTCCCTCAGACTTCACTAGCAAGGTTTCCCAGGTCTTTGTGTTTAGACAGTTGCCCAGTGTCCCTGAATGGATGTTCCCTATCTTCTTAGAAGCATTGTGGAGACCAGGGGAGGTCCACAGCAACAGGAAGAAATAAAATGTTGCACTCATCTTCAAAGAAGAGCAAAAGTTCAAGCAGACTACCTACTGGCCTGTCAGTCCTGCTTCAGTCCCTTGGGAAAGCATTGAATCAGTCCTCTGGGAACTCTGTCTCTGGGCACAGAAAGTATGTGACTGGCAACAGTCAGCACAGAAGTACCAAGACTGAGTCACACCTGACCAATACCGATTGCCTTCAGTGATGACGAGCCTTCAGCTTGTTTTATAGATGGGTAAACATAGTTTTCCTCAACCTTAGAAAGGCTTTTGAAACCATCTCCCATGATATTCTTGTATCTATGATGGGACTTCATGGTCTGGAGGGATGGGCAATTAGATGAATGAAATGAAAAGTTATAGAGAGGGGCAAGAGAGAAGCTGGTGAAACTGGAGTATTCATGAGTCTGGAGGGTGGAATGGATTGATCTCATGAAGTCTGGAGTTTATATCAAACTGTGTGGAAGTGTGGTTATGCAACCAACAACTCAATAACAGAACTGTCATTCAGAAGGATCTAGACAGGCTAGAGAAATGAGCTGACAAAAACCTCATGAATTGCAACAAATGCAAAGCTGTGTTCTGCCTGCAGTCAGGAAGCACTGGTGCAAGGGTGCAGGCTGTGGCCTGCCTTTCTGGGAGCAGCTCAGGATCTGGGGATATTTCAGACTGGAGAAGAGACCACCTCAGGGAGATCAAACAACAACCTGTCCAGCCTCCAGTGGTGGGGTTCATAAGAGTGTGGAGCCACAGTCTTCATTGCTGTGTGCTGTGAGGACAAAAAACAAAGGGCCTAAACTAAAAGCAAGGTGGTTTCAGACCGTGTGTTAGGAAAAACATTTTCACCCTGAGTCAGTCAAGTTGTGAGGCATGTTGCCCCAGAAGGGTGTGCAGTCTCAATCTATGGGGATTTTCAAGACCATATATCCCTGAGTAACAGTCTGACCTCATAGCTGACCCTCCTTTGTGTTACACTAGAGACCTCCTGAGTTTCCTTCCAGCTTCAATTGTCCTGTGATTCTATTACATAAATGCTTTTGTCTTTTGCATACTTAACATTTGCCCTTAGAACTGTATTGTGTACCTGCATAACTACAAACTTCTCTTTTTGATGTGATGTTGTTTTAGGAGACAATATAATAAAGCAACACAAGAACAATAAATACATGCAGATCTTCCATTGGTCCTTTCCACTCTTCTGCCATACTAGATATCAAGAGAGTGATCCTCCTTTTAGAGCACACTTGTGCCAGGTATTCTTGGAAAGGTAGAAGAGGAGATGAAGGTTCTAGGAACTTTGCTTTTGTTTTTGTTGTTAAACTCACATCTAGCTTGGGTTAAGGCTTCCAAAAATTTTAAGGGACTTGAATGTCCAGTTCTGATTAAATCTAGAAAATGTGATCAGATCCCTCAGTCAGCTCTAAAAAATTATCTCAGTTTTAATATCTGAATTTTTAAAATTTATTTATCTAATTTAAAAACAACAGTTGAAACTGCATAGCTGAGTATTCAGCTGAAAGATTTTTCTCAGGTTAGTCAAAACCAAACAAAACCCACAACTTTTTTGGTTGTTTGTTTGGTTTGTTTTATTTTGTTTCACAGAGCGAAATTTTTTCACTTCCAGAAACTAAGCTGAGTTATTTGATTTTTAGAAGTGTTTTTTTGCCTCACACTGGTAATAAAACTAGTAAAAATATCAGTGGTGAGGGAAGACAAAAGACGAGACAGTGTGAAATTCCATAAAATTAAGGGAAAGTAATTACATGATGAAATGTATCTTTCAGCAGACAGTATATATTTGAACATCCAGTTTGTGAAACAGAATTTTATGTTTTATTTAAACAAGTTATTTGGATTGATACTGAGTATTTTAAATCCTGATTTTCTATGTATACCACGAAGTCAATATTTTTCTTCATTATGTGCAAGAATCTGGTAGGAAGCAGTGTGGATCACAAATAAATTGATGACTGAGTGTGATAAGAGTCATCATATTTTGCATGTGGGATACTGTTCAATCTGAGTACAGTTTTTCAAAGAAAGCTTACAGCCATGATGTTTGGTAAGAAAAGGGAGAGTGAGGCGAAACCAGTGTTTATCCTTCATCTCTGGTCTTTCTCCATATTCCTTCTCTGTAGCTGTGTTTTCCCCCATGACCTGCCATTAACATATTGGGTCACATATCATGAGACTTCAGCATTTATCTCCAATTACCTCAGACAAGCTGCCTTCTGGACAGTGATGTGTTTTGGTAATTTTTTTATTCATGTCATAAATGAAGTAAGTAAAGGAGAATAATTAATCCAGTAGATAAAAAGATCACAGGAAACTTAGTGCTAAATCTTTTACAGGCAATCTGGTTTGTGTGTTTGTGACAAATAGAAGCTAAGCCTGTCCTGAAGTTTCCTCATTCAATTTAGATGCTTAGTATAAATTCTAATATACATTTTAGGTTGTAAACAGTAATTTTCTCCTACTCATTTCACAAGTCATAGTCATATAAATTTACAATACAACAAAAAGCAACACATTCTATGGAGTTGGCTTCTTTTTTATTTGCTTTTTCTTTTTTTTTTGGCAGAACCAGTAAAAAATATTGAAAATGAAACTTATGTTCTGAAATATGCAGATGAAAAATTGCAACATACTCATTTATGTGAAGCCAACTATAAAACACATTGAAATTTTTTTTCTACTGATGACTTTGTTTCCTAGCACATAGTTCGCTTGCCTTAAAAAGAAAAAAAGTCCTATTTGACACATCTGCTTATTCAGGTTGTACATTCCTAAACTAGTATGATTTACATTTGAATGAAGTTTCCAATTTTATTGAGTGGCAAGGAATCTAATTAGATTCTGTAAGAGAGGAGTGTCAATTATAAGAAGTAAGGCTCTGGAGAATTAGCCTAAATAAATTTTTACTGAATAGAACATGCAATTACGATCTACATCATGCCACTTCAGTTATTACTGTAGACTATTATTATTTTCTTAAGAAGAAATGAAGAGTCAACATCTGGACTATTAGCAGTGTGTTATTGATGACATTAGAATAACTTCTTATATGGTGTAAAAAATGGTGCCCAGTTTTAATGGCACCAAATATGAGGCATCCCTCTGGAAGGCTGACTTAATAATAGAACCTGAAATATTATAGGATTTGATCCATAAAATTAATATGTAGCATGTTCAATACTGTTCAATACTTCTTTGATCAAGAAGAAGTAGATGAGACCTTCTTTATACAATGGGAAGAAGTCTCACATTTGTAAGTCCCTGTCCTCATGGAGGACTTGAACATCCCCAGTATATCCTAGAAGGACAACACAACAAGGCAGCAGTAATACAGGAGTACATTAATGACAGTTTCCTAACATAGATGATAAAGATGAGGTGAGATGCTCTGCTGGACATGATACTCAAAAAGAAAGAAGAAATGTTCAGAATGTGTAGGCTGAGAATAGCACTGACCATGGACTAGTAGAGCCAGGATCCAGAGACGAAAAAACAAGGTGAAAATCAATATCACAGCCATGGCCTTCAGAAGAGATGTTGGTCTTTTCAGAGAAAAGCTTGGAAGAATCCCATGGAATATGGTCCTTGAGAGAAAATGAGGCCAGAAGAATTGGTTGATTTTTAAGGATCACCTCCTCCAAGAATGGTCCATTTTGAAGTCTGCACAGTTGAACAACAAGCTGCTGGCATTTCAAATATAAAGTATGTAAATTATGAAAGCATGGTCAGTTGATCGACGAGGGATATAGAGAAACTATCTTAGTGTGAGAACTGGAAAAAAAACCCCCAACAAACATGTCTGCTATCTTCAAGGAGAGTTAAGACAGAAAATCCTGGAAGCTACAGGCTGATCATCTTAATCTGTGTGAAGATGATGGAGGAAATACTCCTGGTAACTTTTTCCAGACAAAAACAAGAAGCTGACTGGAGAAGTCAGCATGGATTTATGAAGGGTAAATCATACTAGACCAACCTGAGAGCCTTCTGAAATTAAGTAACTGGCTTGATACATGACAAAAGAACAGCAGATATTTTTTTGCTTGACTTTAGTATGGCTTTCAATCACCTCCCATAATATCATCATTGACAAACTGATGAGGAATGGACTTGATAAGTGAACAGTTAAGTTAATTGAAAATTAGTTAAAGTGCAAGGCTCAAAGGGTCAAAATCAGTAGCAAAAACTACCTTTTGGACTGGAGAAATGGGATGACCACAAGCTCACAAAGTTCTGCTAGGCACTATGTCAAGACCTGCACTTGAGGAAAACATAATCTCATATACCACTAAGGACTGGGGATGGACCAGATGGAGACTAGCTTTTCAGAAAAGAACCTGGGAGCCCTTTCAAACAGCAAGTTGAGCATATGGTGGGATTTTTTGGGAGAGAAGGCCAACAGCATCATGGTTTGCAACAGGGAGAGCGTTGCCCTCAGGTTAAGAGAGGTCTGAGAAACCTGACCCAGTGAAAAGTCAGTGAAAAGTCAGTCATGGCTGGAACTAAATGATCTCTAAGGAATCTTTCAACATGAGTCATTCTATGACTCTATGATTCCTCTCTAGTCAATCCTTATGAGGACACATCAGTGGTGTTGGGACCAGATCTGGATTCCTCAGTACAAGAGAGTTATGGTGTCTTAGTTCAAGAGAGAACTAAGATATTATGCTGGCCAAGAAAATAATCTCTCTCCTTTAAATTTAGGAAAACAGAACTTTAATTAGGAAAAATATATATATATATATAAGAAAGGGATAACAGTTCTTAACCACAACTATATATATATATCCAGAAAAGAACCAAACAACAACAGAACAGTCTGTAACAAAACCACTCCACCCCTCAAACAACAAGGCAAAACAGTCAAAAAGAGGTCCTTTTTTGTCTAGTCCCCAAAAGGGGNATATGGATATAGTGAAATGAGTCCAGTAAAGATCCATGAAGATGACTGAGGGAATGGATCATCTGACATAAAATGAGAAGGTGAGACACCTGGGACTGTTCAGCCTGGAGAAAAGAAAGCTCAGTGTATTCTTATCAATTTGTGTAAATAGCTGACAGAAGGACTGAGGAAGACAGAGTCAGACTCCTAGTGGTTTCCAGTGCAAGGAGAGGAGGCAATGGACAGAAATTGAAACACAAGGAATTCCACTTAAACAACACTTCACCCTTTTACTCCTCAAAGGTTGATCAAACACTGGAACAGGTAGCCCAAACACTGAAACAGGTTGCTCAGAGTAGTTGTAGGGTCTCCATCCTTGGAGATATTCAAAACCCAATGGGAGACAGTGCTTGGCAACCTGTTTTAGTTCACTCTGTTTTGGGGCAGTGTAGCAACTGGAAAAATGATACACAAAGGCTGCTTTCTATGGTCAGCTATTCTATGATTGTATGACTTAAGAAATGAGTGTGTTTTATTGTATTTTCTGTTTCCTACCAAGTTCTTTTTCATACACTGCATTTATATAATAGCTTATCTTTAACAGGGAATGATACTATTGGATCTCCAGGCCATGTATTTTATATTGTCAAGAGGTCCTCAGGGCAAGATCTCCAATCCTGCAAAACCAACAACTTTATACAAGAAATAACACAGGAAATATTATTCTGAATCAGTATCAGTAACTTAAGCCTAAGAACCTCTGCTCTGTAAGATTTCATCATTGTTAAATTCCATTGTGGATTAGCTGGATTCAATCTCAATTAGAGCATCAGGAACTACATAGCTACAGGACGGGATGAAATGAGAGAACAATTTTTGTTGCAAAAACACAATCCCCCATTCACTTGAGTCTGAAAAGAGAAACAGTTTATCTGTTGAGTCTTATATACCACGGTATATATATATATATTATATATACGGTGGAGTCTTATATACCACCACAGAATCTCATTCACAAGAGATGTCTTTATTTTCTTAAAACAGCAAAATTTTTTATTAACATTTTCTGTCCACCTGACACAGTATTCATTTAGCAAATAATATTATCTCAGCAAGTTGTCCAGCTCTTTACAGTCAAATTTGGAGTGTAGAACCGAATACAGGAGTTTCTTGGATGAATTTTGCAATGTTTATTAGATGCTTGAAGAAATAAATATGTTTTATAGGCATTAATGTTCAAAGATGTAATGCAGTCATAGTAATGTACATGTATCTATCGCCACCCTAAGCAACATGTTCCATTGTTTTACCACCACCACTGTAAAAACTTTTTCCTTATGTCTAATATAAATCAACCTTTCTTCAGTTTAAAACCATTAGCCCTTGTCCTGCCTTGACAGACCCTGCTAAAAAGTTTGTCCCATCTTTTTTGCAGGCCTCCTTTAAGAACTGAAAAGCCTCTAGAAGGTCACCCTGGAAACTCCTCTTCTTCAGGCTGAACAATCCCAATCTTCTCAGCCTTTCCTGTGGACTTGCTACAACAGGTCCATGTCCTTCCTTTGCTGAAGTCTTGAGAGCTGAATTGCAGTATTCCAGGTGTGGTCTCACCAGAGCAGAATAGACAGGCAGAAACTTCTCCTTTGACCTGCTGGCCACACNATCTTTTTTGCAGGCCTCCTTTAAGAACTGAAAAGCCTCTAGAAGGTCACCCTGGAAACTCCTCTTCTTCAGGCTGAACAATCCCAATCTTCTCAGCCTTTCCTGTGGACTTGCTACAACAGGTCCATGTCCTTCCTTTGCTGAAGTCTTGAGAGCTGAATTGCAGTATTCCAGGTGTGGTCTCACCAGAGCAGAATAGACAGGCAGAAACTTCTCCTTTGACCTGCTGGCCACACTGCTTTTGACGTAGACCAGTATAGGACTTGATTTTTGGGCTGAATGCACAACTTACCAGCTCATGTCCAGCCTCTTATCTACCAGGACCCTCAGGTCTTTCCCTGCAGGGTTGCCCTTAATCTGTTTATTCCCCAGCCTGTAGTGATACCTGTGGTTGCACTGACCAGTGTGCAGCACCTTGCACTTGGACTTGTTGAACCTCATGAGGTTTCCATGGGACCACTTTTTGAGCTTGTCCAGGTCCCTCTGGATAGTATCCCATCCCTCAGGCTTGTAAGCTGCACCACTCAGCTTGCTGTCATCTGCATACCTGCTGAGTGTCCCTTTGTTTATGTCATTGATGATGATGACCATTCCCAGTACGGACTTCTAAGGGACACCACTGGTCAATGATGTCCCTCTGGGCATTGAGCTGTTGACCACTACTCCCTGGATACAACTAGCCAACCAATTCCTTATCCATAGTATTGTTGATTATGCTGAGTTGGAAGGGACCCACAAGGATCATTGAGTCCAACTCCTGGCCCTGCACAGAACCATCTCCAACAGCCACACCATGTGCCTGAGAGTACCATCCTAACAATTATTGAACTGTGTTAGAGCTGGTGCTGTGACCACTTCCCTGGAGTGCCTGTTCCAGTGCTGAACCATCCTCTGGGTGAAGAATCTTTTCCTAATATCTAACCTAAACATCCCTTCACACAATTTCAGGTCATTCCCTCTAGTCCTGTCACTGGCCGCCACAGAAAAGAAATCAGTGTCTGCCCCTGCTTTTTCCCTCACAAGAAAGTTATAGACTGCAACGAGGTCTCCCCTCAGTATACTCTTCTCCAGGCTGAACACACCAAGAGCTCCCAGCCACTCTTCATATGGCTTCCCCTCAAGGCCCTTAACCATTTTCATTGCCCTCCTTTGGATGCCCTCAAATAGCTTAATATCTTTCCTACATTGTGGTGCCCAGAACTGCACACAATATTCAAGGTGAGGCTGCCCCAGTGCAGAGCAGAATGGGACAATCCGCTCCCTCGACTGGCTGGTGATGCTTTGTCTGATGCCCCCCCAGGACATCTCATTTCCCAGTCTGTATGAACATCCAGAATTGCCCCATTCCAGGTGTAGAATCTGGAACTTTCTCTTGTTGAACTTCATATGGTTTGTGATTGTCAATCTCTTTTATTTGTCAAGGTTAGGGTTAGAGTTAAGGTTAGGGTTAGGGTTTCACCTTCAGGAAGTCAACAGCGTTTTTCAGTTTTGCATCATCTGCAAACTTGCATATCTTTTCCAGTCCTGTGTCCTAGTCACTTATGGAGATGTTGAAGATCACAGGGTCTGAGATGGAGCTCTGTGGAACGCCAGTAGTGACAGGTCACCAGTCTGATGTTACTCCATTCATTATTGTACTCTGTACTTGAGCCACAAGCCAATTGTCAAGTTGGTCTTCTGCCTTGCTTGCTTGACATTTGGGATTTGCCTGCCCTTGTGCCCTTAATAGTCTAACATCTAACAATCTACCCATCAAACCCATCTGTTCCCAATTTAGAGAGATGTTATGAGGGACCATGTCAAAGACAGAATTCCATATGGACCACATATGTAGCTCTTCCCTTGTCCATTGATGTAGTCTCAGCACCACAGAAAGCCACTAGCTTCATCAGGCAGGACTTGCCATTGGTGAAGTCATGCTGACTGTGTGGAACCACCTTCCTGTCTCTCACGTGTCTTAGCATAGTCTCTGAGAGGATCTATTCTATAATCTTCCCAGGCACAGATCTGAGACTCACAGGTCAGTATTTCCTGAAGTGTTACTTTCTACTCTTTTAAAAAATGTTTCCCTTTTCTCATTCACCTGGGAGTTCACCTATCTGCTATGACTTTTGAAATATCATGGGAGAGTATCTTGGCTACATTATCCAGTTTCCTCAGGACTATGAAATGGATTTTATCAGCTCCTGTAAACATAAGTATTACGAGGTTCTTCACGGAGGCATGAACCTAATGTCTTACAATTGGAATGATTTTGCTCCCCAGTGTCTGTCTTGAAGTCTGTTGTGTTTCAAGTCCACCTAGTAATCAAACATCACACAGTTGCTTGCTCACTCCCCCACTAGTGGGCTTGGGGAGAGAAGGTTAAAAAAAAAACACCTTGTGGGTTGAGATAAAGACAGTTTAATGGGTAAAGTAGAACTAGGAATTCATTCACTGTTTCCCATGGGCAGGCAGGTGTTTAGCTATCTCCAGGAAAACAGGGCTTCATCACACGTAACAGTGACTTGGAAAGACAATCAATCATTATGAATATTTTCCCCTTCCTCCTTCTTTATATCCTGAGCACGATGTGATATTGTCCGGAATATCCCTTGGGTCAGTTGAAGTCACCTGTCCTGGCTGTGTCCCCTCCCAACTTCTCACTGACAACACAGCATGAGAAACAGAAAAGTCCTTGACTCTGTAAGCACTGCTCAGTAATAACAAAAACAGCTCTATTTTATCAACACTGTGCTCAGTACAAGTACAAAACAGAGCCCCATACTGCCTACTATGGGGAAGCATGGCTGCTTGATCTCCAGATAGGTTTAAATCACAAGATAAACATATATATTTAAAGGTCTAAAAGTATTTTAAAACTACCAACTACAGAATTTTTGGAGGCAGACTTAAAAGCATGTATTTTTTAGTGCTTGAGTTGTAAGGGTGTGTCCTAGTTCAGCAGGGGGGACCAGTTATCACTGTGTGGGGGTGATTAAAGCTGTGTATTCTACACCCTCTATTCATTCCCCAAGAACAATGGACCATTTGCAGTATCTGCCCAGGAAGTCGTTAGCACCTCCACACCCGGCCTGAGGGGGTGTGGGTGCTAATGGGCCATCAACGGCTTAACCATACCCCATGACTCATAGAGTTAATCACCCATTGTGTGAGTCCCCGCCCTGGGGGAGGGACTGGGTGCTCCCTGAGGGTACATAAACGGGGCTCAGAAGGCCTTGAGCAGCTCATCAGATCCGGAGGAGCAGCAGGACATCGACAGGAAGAAACCACTATTCTCGATCAGACTACGACCATCACTCCTGACTAGACCACAGCTATCATCTGCACCAACAGGTCAGAGAGCCCAGCCGGGCGGGCGCGACAGCGCCACCTGCTGTCTGTGGACATAATCACATTTCCCCTTTGGGGAAGTAGCCAAGAGGACCTTTTAGACTGTTTTGCCTTGTCATTTGGGGGTAGAGGGGTTTGTTACAGACTGTTATTGTATATATATACATATGTGTTGTGGTTAAGAACTGTTATCTTTTCCTTTATATACATTTTTCCTAATTAAAGTTTTGTTCTCTAAATTTAAAAGAGAGGGATTATTTATTGGCCAACATAGATATCTTAGTTCTCCTTTGAACTGAGACAGGGTGCTTCTGTATCACATGGATATTTTGGAGTTTCATGTGGCAGTCAATCAACAGAAGGCACAGTATGCTGAAATACTAAGACAACCTACAGATTGAATGACAACTCTCTTGGAATTACAAGGACAATTCTCAGGAAAGTAGTTCCCATACTTGCAGGAGCAATTTTATGCTAATAAAAAATACAAGACTATTTTAACTTCTCCATGTGTCCCTCCTCCCTCACCTTTTGGATTTATGTCAAAAAATTGGATATCATTACATTTACTCATGCATATATAGAACATTCCCTGATGGGGAGCAGAGGGAAACCAAATATTTTCTCAGTTTATGTACTCGCGGAAGAATGATGTAGGCTTTCCACTCTCATGAGTGAAACTGAGAAAAAAATTTATTTTTTCCACTTACAAAAGAAGTGGTGTATGCTAGTACTTTCTCTGTTCCTTATCTGAATAATGCCACCATGAGACTGCTATCAGCTTTGAAAGGCCATGGTGACTGAAGGAGGTTTCTGATCACTAAAAAAAAAAAAGGAAAAAAAAAAGTCACATCTGTCTTGAAGAAGAGGAGAAGGACCAAAGACGCTGTAAGCTGGTCAACCTCACATCAGTTTCTGTGAAGTTTGTTGATCAAAATCCTCTTTGAATTTATTTCTAAATATATAAAGAGCAAAAAGTGTCTGGAAACAGACAGCCTGGCAATTTTACATGGCCAACCTGATTGTTTCCTATTATGACAGGATCTGTAGTCAAAGGAAGGTCTGATGATGTCATTTACCTTGACTTCAGCAAGTGTTTTTGCATGGTTTTCTGTTAAATTAGATGAAATATGGACATAGTAAGGTGTTGAAAATTTGGCTAAATTGTCAGACTCCAAGGATTATGATCAGCAATACAACTTCCAGGTTTCAACTATTTAGTAGTAACTCTCCTAACAAATCAATAACATGCCAATATAGAGATACTTAAGTATATATATATTTATATATAATACATACATGTATGGATTTATGGAGACACCTACAAACACAGTTACTGTTGCCTTCCATCTCTCTCACTACTTCTTGCTATGTGTGTTGTCCTCCATGAACTTGCTGAAAGTGCACTCTGGCCCATTATCCATATAGTAGACACAAATATATGTCCATAGATGTAGATATAAATACTTCTTTGTGGGTATCTTCAGACGTAGAGTCAGCAAAGTGCCCTTGCTACAAAGAAGACTAACTGTATACTGTGCTGTATCTGCATTTATGTGGCCAGAGTCTCACCTCTATTTGACACTTGTGAGACCGCATCTAGAGTATTATGTTCAGGTATGGACTTCCTAGCACAAAAAGGGCATTGACATGCAGGAGTGAATCCAACAAATGACCAGCAACATAATATGGTTCTGGAATACTTGACATAAGAGGAAAGCCTAAGAGAGCAGATTGTTCATCCTGGTGATGAGAGAAAACTAGAGAAACTCTTACTTTACTCTTTACCTATAGAAACAGTTTAAAAAAGTTAGGAAACTGAGTCTTCTAGAAGATTTATATTGACATGACAAGCAGAAAACGACCTGGTTCAGGGAAAATTCCATCTCTATGTCAGAATAGAAAGGTCTTAACTCTGAGAAAAATTGAACAGTATGATAGGCTGCCTAGAGAAGTGATGGAATTTTTCTTGTTGAAAATATTCAAGAATCAGATAGACGAGACCCTGGCTAATCTAAGCTATGGCCCTCCTCTCAACAGAGAGTTGAAGCAAGTGTTATGCAGAGGTTCCCTGACAAAGTAAACTCGTAAAGTTCTAGGGATCTAAGGAAACATGAGAAATTCTGCTTAAACATAAAAAATAAAACTTTTCTCTATGAGGCTGATTAAACACTGGCAAAGATGTCCTTAGAATCTGTGGGATGCCCACCCTTGGATATGTACAAAACTCAACTCAGTTAAACCCTGAGAAACAGCTTTAACAGGTACTAGTTCAAAAGGAAGGTTGGACTAGATTACTTCCAAAGGCCCTCCTAACTTAAATGATCCCGTGATTCCAATATTCTTCACATGATGATCACTTATTGTGAAACAGATTTTTACTTTCTGACTTTCCATTAGTGTTCAGGCTGAAGTCAGGGCTATTGAAATTTCTGGACTTTTACAGTGTAGCTACAGCTGTTCAGATCAAGGATATGTGAATAGAAACGTGTTGTACTTCAGAGGCAAACACAACTTAATTTGATACTGCCTTTATGTTCTCCATTCCATAGAAATACTAATGTGAAATGATACAATAATTATAAGGATTATTAAATTAAGGAGTTGAAAAAATTTACCTTCAATCCCTATCAATTGAATGTGCCATTAAACTTGACATGCATGTCTTGCAGTTCATATATAAATTGCCTAACAAAACAGAATTAATTGCTCAATTCCTTAATAAGTACACACATCCAAGGTCAATATGTTGTTATATTAATTCATACTTTTAAGAATTACATATTTATTGTTGCCTGATACAAGAGATTCATCATCTTGCAATGAAATAGAAGAGGAGAAAAGTCAGGTTAAAGTGGAAGGCAATGATTCAGAAATTTCTAATTAAACTTCATATTGTCATCACTGTCAGTTGCTTCCCTTGTAGCCACAACAGATTTTTCAGGAACTGCCTGTTTATGCTTGTACAGCACACAAAAGGAAATCAAAGACAGTAGGATTTTTACATACATTGTTTACAAAGTAGCCCTAAACATAAAAAATGCAGTTACAAAATGACACTTATAACTAATAATGTCAGCATTAAATTATTGCAGAAATAAACTGTTTAACTACCTTAATAGCAGTCTGTCCAAATGCACAGAGACAGGCTCAAAATTGTTTTTTTGGTTGTTTTTTTTTTAATTCATTTTTCCTCCATCCACAATGCTGTATTACAACACCCCACAGACAGTAAACTGTATCTTGCTGTGACAAGTTATTGATCTGGTTTTCCTCTGTGAACCGTGACAAGTCAAACTACAGCTTCCTGAAAGATACAGATGGAGTTGTAATTTGCAAAGATTTCAAGTTACAAAGAAATTTGGTCTCCAGTGTTTAGAAGAAAAATGAAATTACATTAGTATAAATGTGTGCAGTTTTCTCTGGGAAGACTAAGGATGGTCAAGAGCTTAGCAAGACTATTCAGTCCATCAGTGGTAATAGCACCTCCTTTCCCTCACTCCTCCAAAGGGTAATCCTAAGCATTATCCTAAATTCTGAAATAGAAGGGGAAGGTAAGAAAATACGATATTGTGAAATACTTTGGTTCTTTCAAGGTGAGAAAAGAAGAAGAAGGTCCCTCCTGGTTTAATAGAGAGTTGGAGTTACTTTGAATGTTGCTGTGGCCCATCCTGATTTCCTCTGATCACAGTCTGTTGTAATCAGCACAGAGAATGTGATAGTATTGTGCAAACTGATATTTAAAAATGAGAGGGATATTTTCTTGGAGCATCACGTTTCCTTTTTTGCTGTTATAAACCTCTCAATCCTTGCAGGTAAGTTGTCATAAGCAACATTCAAGATATATTGGCTTTTAAAACAGCTAGTAGATTACATTTTCAGTCTAAAGTCTTTTAACATAGCTGAATTATCTCTACTTAATCATCACAGTAGCAAATAAACTGTATTGCCTTTGCAAGACCAGTGCCAATGCTTAGGTAAGCATACATATGCTTTGCACAGTTTTTGTCAGATTTCCATTTGTGACACTAAAGTTTAAATGTTCTATTATTATTTTATTACTATTATTATTGAATTGCATATTGTGCTGTCATTACAATGCACTACAGACATATTTGCAGACCTCAGAACATTATCATGTGAGAAAAGGTGCAAATATGTAGCAAAAAGAACCACAACTATCATAAATGTCTAACAGTTCTCTTTTGTGACAAGTTGCCCAAAATTGATGATACTAGCACTTTTAAAGCTTGATATATAGATGCCAAAGAAAATATTATCAAACAAATTTCTTCACACAATTGGCTAAACAATATCCTCAGCTTGCCTCTGCCTGACAGTACTAAATGATTTTGAAGGCATTGCCACAGCGGAGAATATCAAGAAAGGATCTGAGGCAGGATACTGTACTTGTGTTTTGAATCCGTAAGGGGCACTGGAGGTAAAAGTATTTAGGGTTGTTTGACAGAGAAACTTTCTGCTGTATGTTAAGGCAGGAGTGAGGGTCTTTTCAGAAGGGCATGTAATGACAGGACAAGGGGCAGTGGCCTTAAGTGAAGGAGGGCAGTCTTAGATTCAATATTATGAAGATATTCTTTATTGTGAGAGTGGTGAGGCACTGGAACAAGTTGCCCAGATGCCAGGCTGTGGATGCCCTAGTCTTGGAGGTGTTTCAGGCCAGGTTGGATGGGGCTTTGAGCAACCTGGTCTAGTGGAACGTGTCCCTGCCCACAGCAGAGGGAATGGAACTAGATGGTCTCTGAGGGTAAACCGAAGCAATTGGAACAAAGCTCAGCTGCTGAAACAGAATGTGCTGGTTCTAGTGTTCTAAGCCAGCTTAACCTTGCTCCTTTTCCACCCTGCCAACAGATATGGAAAGTGGGGGACCTAGAGAGAGAGAGACTCTCTCATCTCTGATAAGGAATTGAAAGGGAATCTGAGCAAAATTAAAACATTTACAGGGTGGATTCTAATTTGATAGAAATCAATTGAAAGCTGAAATGGCAATTTGCAATAGCTAAATAACTAAGCCTTAATACATCCATCACAGTTTAGAGCAAAAAGTGACTTAAATGTAGGAAAAACCAAACTATTTCAACCTAAGCCATTTAGTGCTACAGAAGTATTTTGAATGGATAGATACTAAACAATAGATACAAGCTGAAATAACTCTCCTCATGAAAAAAGGGGAAAAAACCCCAAACTTCTCTCCCAATATTTTACAGTTCATGGTCTACTGTTTGGACCAGTCACTTTGTAGAATTGCTAAAGCTGAACCTCCTGCAAAAATAACTTCATTCATGATTCTCTACCATCATGGTGCAGAGTGACAGGAATAGTGTTTGTGGTTGGTTCATCTCATGTTGTCCCTGGCACTCCTCCTTAGGGAGAAGGCTCTTTCAATACTCCCATGTAGGATCCTTCCTACAGAAGACAGTTCTCTGCGAGCTTCTCCAATGTGAACCCTCTCAACAGGGGTTGTTCATGAACTGCTTCAGTGCGTATCTCCCACAGGATCACAAGTCCTGCCAGAAAACCTGCTCTATTGTGGGCTTCTCTCTCCATGCATCCACAGGTCCTGACAGGCACCTACTCCATCAGGGGCTTCCCACAGATTCATCACAACCTTCTTCAAGAGACTTGCACTTGCTCCAGCGTGGAGTCTTCCATGGACTGCAGGTAAATCTCTGTTTCACTGTGGATCTCCATGGGCTGCAGCTGGACAGCTTGCCTTACTATGGTCTTCACTCAAGATGCTGGGGAATCTCTAGTCCAGCACACAGAGTACCTCCTCCACCTCTTTCTTCACTCAGCTTGATGTCTGAATAGTCGTTTCAAGTTTTATCACTTTTCTCCAGCTGCAATTTGCATCTGCACAATAACCTTTTTTTCCTTCTTAAAAATGTTATTATAGCGACATTACTCCTGTTGCTGATGGGGTCAGCTTTAGACTGCAACAGATATCTCTTAGAGATGATTGACTTTGGCTCTATAAGAAAAAGAGGAAGCCTCTAGCTTCTCTTTCATGATGATCTTTCAAGTACAAACAGTAAATTTTTATGTTCTGATATGCTGTTTCTATAAAATCTGTTTTGGCTTGTCTAATGTTCTTGTTATTTATCATATGTTGTCTCTCATATATATTGTTAGAAAATATATGCAACAGTATATGCAACTATATGTTCTTTATAACAATAATTTTAAAACTGAAAAGAAATAGGATTCTTCAATTCAATGGTACTCAATATGGCCTTGCATTTGTAAAGGTGCACTTCAACCAAATATGATCCACACTCCGCAGGAATGTTTAAAGTTTTTCAAGTGCAATTATCTGGCGCCACTACAGTTGCCCATATTTTTCAAGCACCTGAAATATTTCCCATAGTCCCCTGGCTTATTTGTCTGTGATATATTACCCAGCAGTCGAAAACATATCTGACTTTGGCCACCATTAATGGACTTTGTAAAAAAATCCTCTATTTCTCTAAAAAATGTTGACATCATTCTTTACCAGAATAATCAGTGCAGACATTACTTTTTTTTCTCTGATACTTCTTCAGTAATGTTTCATAATTCCTCACTACTTCAACATTACTTTTAATTTATTCTTAGAATAACTTTTCTTCATCTACACTTTTGAGTTGCATTTTCTCAAAATGTCTTGTGGATCCCAACACTGCAAGCCTGAAGTGTGACAAAGCTATACACTTGAGCCCTACTTGATGAACAGATGGGTAGAGAAGAGATGATTTCTTCACCTTCTCACATGATCTCCAGAGATACTCTTGCTCTGACATTCTTCTGCTGTTTCTCCTTCTCTGAGGATGGAAGTGTCACTCAGACAGATACCACACAGAATTGCTGTGAAGACACTGAGTCCCAAAAGAGCCTGAGCTTAGAAGACAAAGGCAGAACAGGAAGCAGGCTGGTACCTACAAGACTGCATATGTGAGAACAGGTTCTAATTCAAAGTGGAGGAGTTAGCTTAATTTAGACCCAATTATTTTTGACAGAGATTACACCTATGGCCCAGGAGATGTGATCTCAACATGTATAAATTCCCCTGAGTAATCTTTAGTTCAGATAATTTGGTCAAGTATACATCAAAAATAGGACATTTTTGATTCAATGTCCCAAAGCTAAGAATTCTGGCAGTTTCCCCAGTACAGGCTGAGCTCTCAGTACAGTTTGTAATATATTATCAGAACTATGGAACTCTTAAAGTCAAGGCTTTTTACTTGTTTAATAAAAAAAGACTACTGACTTATGGGAAGTCATTCAGGAAAGAGTAGATTATTTGAATGGAGTAGCTTTGAAGTAGGCAGCAAAAGCTCAACAAGTTCCTGTGGGGCACAGTTTCACCAGCATATTAAAGAAAGTATTTGTTGCTCCACATATGTCTGCTTCAGTGCCCCCAGTTCATGAATAATAATGTAGGTGGTATAAAACACAACCATTCCTCTTTGTTCATTTGTTTCATCCACACAGAAGGAAAAAAACCAACCAAATAAACAAACAAAAAAAACCACAAAAAACCAAACAAAAAAAACAAATGAAAACACAACCTCCCCAAAAAACACCCGTAACCCAAAACTCAAAACCAAAACTAAAACCTCCTACCTCCTCCTGAAAACAGAGAAAAAAAATTACAAACCACACAGTGAAATGCTTGAAATCAGAAGAAATTTTAGTCTCTTTTTGAGAACATACCACTGAATATATGCATGGTAATCATAATGAATATGTGAATAATATGTCAGTTTTGAAAACTTTTTCTTTTGTTGCAAATGTAATGGTTCAATTTTATATCATGCACTGTTTGGAATGAAGTAATTAAGACAGCACTGTGCATGGGATATTTTCATAGAAGAAACTGAAGAAATAAATGACCATTTGGTATGAATGCTATTCGGTAAACTTGAATACAACCAAAAAGGTAAGAAATTATCCTGAAGATATTTTCATAACATATCTTTTTAAAATTTCAAAGATACATATATATTTCATCAGGAATAGGGTTACCTTTCTTTTGTGTGTTTTTGTTACCATAGTTACAATATTACTTTTGTTAACAAGAAAAAATGCTGAAAACATTTGCATGGACTTGAATGGCCTGACTCCTTAGAGACAATTTTTACATTGAAAACCCCTCTCTCAAAAATATTTTGCGGTCCCCCTATAAAACATTTTCAGCACATTTATTTTACTGACATTATTTTAACTTAATAGATAATATTAAACTATATTTTTAATATGTATTGCTAGAACACAAGCTGGTGCATCGGATTAGACGTTACTGCAATTTGATAATACTAGTAAACCTGTCAATAAACAAATGGAAAAATTAAGGAACCGTTGATGTTTATGTGATGGATCTCAAGGTTGTCCCAATTTTGAGGCCTGTGCACCTAGATATTCTGGTCTGATTTCCTTCTACAATGAAGTATAATGAAAATTAGGAATAAAACTTTTTCCATAGTTAAAATTGAAAGTGGCTATGTTAGACAAGTAAAAATAGAATGGACTTCTAAACAAGTCTCCCCTGCCTACTGTGTTCTTGTAGGTAAATCCTTCCTACTGCCTTTAGCCTTCTAATTTGGCACAAAACATTCACAGTTCTCCCTGTTTCCAAGGTATTTTGTATTTCAGTCAATGCTGAGATGCTGCTTTCAGTGGTCTCAGTAATCCCTCTTTTCTGTTTGACATCCTGCTTTTTTCCATATTTCTTCCAGTGTTATATTCTGTCTGGTACATCCTGAAAGGTCTAAAAACATTTCTTCTCCTCCATTTGCTCAGTTGTTCCCAAGCAAAGTAAAAATATCTCCTTCTCTCTTTCCCCTGAGCCACAATTGTATTGCAAGGAACAGCATGCGGCTGAAAACAAACAGATCAGCCTTACAGAATTTCACACACCTATATATTTGACCAGAGGCATATGGTTCCTCAACTTGAATGACACCATTTACACAAGAAATATATCAGAAACATAGCTTTGCTTCAACAAGGACAAGAAAGAATCTCCCAGATCAGTTTGCTGAAACTTTACTTGCCCACTCTCACTGTCCGTAAGCCTTCCTGTACACCACCCCTCCATGTATGTTATACATGCTGTACCTGATTAATTTCTTCAATCCCTGAACTAAACTTGTGGTTTAAATGGTTATGGTCCTAGCTCCTCAGCAAGTTCTCTGATGGCACAAAGTTGGGAGGAGTGGCCAATACCCCAGAGGGCTGTGCAACCCTTCAGAAGAACTTTGACAGGCTGGAGATAATGGACAGAGAAATGCCTGAAATTCAACCAAGACAAATACAGGGTCCTGCAACTGGGGAAGAATAACCCCTTGTACCAGGACAAGCTGGGGGCTGACTTGCTTGGAAACAATGCTGCAGAGAAGGATCTGGGGGTCCTGATGGATGATGAGCCAGCAGTGTGCCCTTGTGGCCAAGAAGGCCAGTGGTATCCTGGGTGCATTAGGAAGAACATTTCTCCCCAGCAGGGCAAGAAAGGTGATCCTGCCCCTCTGTTCAGCCCTAGTGAGGCCATATCTGAAGTGCTGTGTCCAGTTCTGGTCTCCTCAGTACAGCAGAGACATGAAGTTCCTGGAGCAGGTCCAACAGAGTGCTACAAAGATGATCAAGGGACTGGAGCTTCTCTCATGAGAAAAGGCTGAGGGAGCTTGGCCTGTTCAGCCACAACAAGAGGGAACTGAGAAGCGACCTCATCAATTTATGTAAGTATCTGAAGGGAGGGTGTCAAGAGAGGCTGAGAGAGCTGGGCCTGTTTAGTGTAAAGAAGAGAAGACTGAGATGGGACTTCATCAATACATGTAAATATCTCAAAGACATTTGTCAAGAGGATGGTGCCAGACTCTTTTCAGTGGTGCCCAGGGACAGGACAAGGAGTAATGGCCATAAACTAAAATATAAGAAGTTCTGCCTTAACATGAAGAAGAACTTCTTTACACTGAAGATAGCAAAGCACTGGAATGAGCAGCCCAGGGTGGTCATGGAGTCTTTCTTTCTGAAGACATTCAAAACCCACCTGGATACATTCCTGTGTTACCTGCTCTAGGTGACCCTGCCTTGGGAGTGGGGTTGGACTAGATGATCTCCAGAGGTCCTTTCCAAACCTAAACATTCTATGATTCGGTGATTCTGTGAAGAGGATGGAGCCAGCCTCTTTTTGGTGGTGCCAAGAAATAGGATAAAAGGCAACAGGCAGAAACTGATGCACAGGAAATTCCACCTGAATATGAGAAAGGACTGTCCTGTGCAGGTGACTGAGCGCTGGAACATTTTGCCCAGAGAGGTTGTGGACTCTTTGTCATAAATGATCATAATTGTACAGTGTTAAGACAGTGAAGAATTGTCAAGGCAGGTTGAGAAAAACATGAGCTGAGCCCCTAGTTGATCTTCCACCTGGCTCAATCAAGGGCCAACACTGAATGGTGTCTGTGGTGAAGCAGAGGCCTCACAGCTCAGTGTTGGCCCAGTGTTATCTCTGTGAGGTACAGAAGAGTACCAGCAATAGCCACACTCCCTTCACTGTGCAAACTAAGCCTTGCTAGAAGTCTGATTCATTAAGGACATAAGGAAGCACACAAAGACACTGATAAAAGTCAGGCAGCCTTTTCTGCCACCTCTGTGCATGAAGGATTACCAAAGTGTTTATCCTAACTCTTTAGTCAACTATAAATTCTGACTGAAAGTAACTGAGACCCTCACTAAGCCCCATTAACATATTAATTTATACACCCCTCAGGAGGCAAATGAAGAAGAACATGGGAAAGGTAATACATGTATGACCAAAGTCAATGAACCTCACCTAGAACATTCAATTGCTCCATCCTAAGGGGATGGGCCAAAATTATTATATAAAAGGAGGGCTTTGGGACAGAAAGGACTAGAGAGAGAAAACACCTCTGTCTCCTTGGAATCAATTGATGGGCTGTGCCTCTCCTCCTCTCCTGAAGGCTTTTTCTGAAGCCTTTTGGTGAGGTTTGTGCCTCCAGCAGTGTTGAAGAACACCTTGGAATCGTAATTTATCTACATTATCTAGCTAGCTAGCTAGCTATGTCTTACTATACTTTCTGTTGTAACACATATGACAGACTTTAGTTAGTGCATTTATTACTGGCAATTCTGAACTTGCTTTCCTGTTGCTTCAATAAACCATATTAATTGTGAATCTGGATCATGCGAGTCCTTATTAGATGTGATCAGACCTAACTGATAAATTGCATTATTTGCATTAATTATTTGCATTTATTTATTATTTGTATTATTATTATGATCTGTGCTCATGCAAGGTCTTTTGAACATTATGAAACTTATATTGCTGAATTGGCTGTAACTAGAAATTAAACCCAGCCACGCCCAGTCCCTTTGATACCTGAGGACCAGAGGGGTTTATTTTCTCCTAAATTGCTATATCCTTAGTGCAAGTCTCCTTCAGTGGAGATATTCCAAAGCCATCTGGACACAATCCTGAGTAACATGATCTAAAGAACACTACTTGACCAGGTAAGTTGAACTACATGACTTTCCAACCTCAAAAATGATGTGATTCTGTGAATTATACCAAAAGAAAGCAATAACCTTAAAGGAACAACAAAAAGCCCTCATCCCAAAGATAAAAGAAAGTAAAAAAAAAAAATCCTTAGGTACAATTGTTAAATCATCACCATTACTTGTTACATGGAAAAAAAGAAAAAAACCATCTTACCAAACAGTCACAGTTAAAGCAAGGTACTGCTGTGGAAACACAGTGGGAGAGTAAAATCTGTTTATGACGAGATAGGTAGGCATACTGTGAAGAACCCAGCTACAGTTAAATGTGGAGAGGTTTTATTTCAGGTAACCCACGGGAGGCAATAATGTTCTTTTCTTAGGGAGAAGTGGGAGGACTGTGACAGAAAGAGAAACAGAGAAAAAGCTAACTTTTATTACTGAGGATTTTGGTAAAGTATGTGTTGTGCTCTTAAGGCTACAAGGCAAAGCAAAGATAGTTTTTATAGTGTGATGATTTTTCTCTGCTGCCTATCCAAGTTCCTATTTTAACTCATGGTATGTGTGACATAAGCTGCCACATTTTAAGTGGGTAACATTCCTGTGCTGTAAATCTGCACTCTATCACACCTAATGATACTCTAAGACACTTCATGAGGGATATGGCTGTGACCAGGTGTGTTATAACAGGAACAATAGAAGGAGACTCACAAAAAAAAGAGAGTCAAAAACCTTTTATCATGTCACACAGGTATAGACTGATTACATTTCAACTAATGCAATATTCTCCAGGTCAATTTTATTTTTCTAAATAATACAAAATCAGATGAAATTATTTTTTTTAATGGAGTAAAACTCTTATTAAAATAGAAAGATTATGTGGTCATGCTCACAGTTCTAAATGGGCTACACAAGGTACATAGGCATGTAATTTTTTTTCATTAGACAGAGAGGAAGACAATATCAGATGAAAATGTATCAGACTGGAAGTGCTGGTCTTAACCATAGAGGTCAAACATAAACACATGAAAAAAATATCATACAGCTACTCTGTGTAAACTCTCTGCATCACTGGCACATTACTGAAATAATGAAAATAATTGCTTGAGATATTACAACAGCATCCACCACTACAGTATCTCCATTCCGTTTTTCTATTACAGCCTAGGCATACATAAAAAACCCCATGACATTATGAAACGTGAATACTTCCTATTCTGATTGTTATGCTCAGGTGAGTTACAGCAATTCAGACAGGCTGAACTAGCAAAAGAGCAGTTACACTTGAAGCCCATAGTAGTCCATATGTGGTACAATGAACCATTTTGTAGCCCTGTATCTTGACCTGTTGGTTTTCATAAAGAGTCAAGGTTGATTTCAAGTAATAATACTGTTCTTATGCCATGATTCATTATTAGTACATTATTTTAAGAGCATTTTCTCCAAATTAAGTTTTCGTATTACAGATTTAAAGTCCTTTTAAAAGTACTTCTATGCCACGATCACTTGGCGTTTTTTTAAACCTGTAAAAGTAAGAATCTAGTTGTTCAACTACAATTTTTTGTAAAGGCAAAGTCACTTGTCAATCTTGCTTACATTTTCTAAGCAGTTGATAAAATAGCATTGACTAGTTTTACCAGTATTTGTTCTCTTTCTATCTAAATTGGATGCTTTTTGTTGATATTAAACACCACTTATAGGGTTCTTTTTTTTACTACCTTTACAGAGAAATAACTCACACTTTGAGATCAATGGGACTACTTCTGTGAGTAATTGCAAGCTGGTTGGGAATAAAGCTGCACCATTTATTTTTTACAGTGCATTAGAAATCATAAACAGTGCTTTTGCTCTCCACAATTTCATTGGAGAAGACAAAAGCTGTGGTGTAAACAGGAATTAGCCATGTCATTGCTGTGAAATCAGAACTATTCTCAGAGCACAGACAGGCCATATAATAAAATATGAGAACGTGTTCCTTTATGCACTCTGTCTTCTTCTACTGGTAATCCCTAAAAAAACTCAGGGGACACACTTTTTGTTCTTGTACTATTCAATTAAGTTTAATAGAATGTTAAAATTCATTATGTTCATTAGAATCATAAATAGGTTTCTTCCTGTATACCTTGGAAAGTTTCACAACATGAATTTGATGAATACCAAGCTAATATTAGCAATGTGATTAATGGAAAATTGACATGACAAAATACAGAACTAAAGACAGATAGAGTTAAATGAAAACTTGTGTTTAATTTTTCTGTGAGAGTGATAGTGTTGCATGAGACAATTGCCATTAAAAATGGAAGATGCTTTCTAAGAGTGTAATAAAATAAGCATTTGCAATTGCAATAAAAACATATCAATGTTTTCTTGGGCAGTTTTAGAATTTAATCACAACTGTATAATTAAAATATGTGCAATTCTAATTATTCTAATAACTCAAGAGGAGTTATTTCTAATGGGAGCCACATGTATGAAAAGGCTGGTAGGATGTTAAGACGCAAAATGAGCCTAAATGATGCTCTGTGTGTGTGTGTGTGTGTGTGTGTGTGTAATAAATCTTCACTTCTATACTCTAGCGTACTGGGATTTGAGAAAGAATATAATAATTTTTGTAAGTATACAAGGAAATAACAAGAGGTTGCAGGAAAAGAGTTTGAGTAAATAGGGTTGTGGTTTCAGGAAGAGATTGAATAATTTGCATCTCAGAAAGTGAGTATGGACTTTGGGAGAACAACAGTTCTTGGTGTCTGCCTAGACATTCAGAATCTGACAAATCAATACTGAAATGAGACCAGTACTATCTATAATGCATACAAGGCTGAAAGTAGACTGGAAAATCAGAAGAGAAGTTTCAGAACAGCCATTCTATAATTGCAATAGGGTAAGGAAATCTAACTGGTTTTAAGATAACACTCTGTGAAAAAGTTATATGAGGAAGTTACATGTATTACACTAAAAATCTCATTATGGGATAAAGTGGATGCACAATGTCTACAGATGTAAAACTTTGTCCATATAAAGTCCTTACAATCAACATACACTGAACAGACATTATTAATTCAGCTACAACACTACTAACACAGTCTAAATGAATAAGGAAATATATAATTAATAATACAGTCTAAACCCTGGTACACAGAAACCCTTTCTAGTATCTACCTATTTTTCTTGGAGGTGTGCTCATCCTGTCAGGGAGCTGTGTGGGCTGCTCAAGTCCTGAGTTGTTCTTGAGCAGCTTCATGATGGTGTTGGCAGTTCCTTCCTTCTTTGTTCTGGGGTCTGCTTCTGGTTTTGTTTACACATTTGCTGAAGTTTGCCAGCTTACAATTCGAAAGTAGAACATTAGCCAACCTCTTATTCATTTCTGAGGCATTCTATGCCAACAAGAAAAAAAAAAAGAAAAAAAAAGAAAAAAGGAAACAACATAGGATAAAAATGAAACAGGTTTTTTTTTTTTTTTAGATTCTTAGATTCAGGTATTTCAACATAATTGCAGCAAGAAATAGTTAATGGTGCAAATCTTTCTACTAATGTGTGTAGGAGTTTTATTATTATTTTTGAATTTGAGAAGGTTATAACCAACAAACATAAAATTTTCAAACTATGGAACGATCTCCAGAATGAATAGTTCCAAGTGACTCAGTCCCTGGAAATATATCATACCAAAGTGCTAGGTAAAATGATCATCAAAGAATGCCAGAGATTGAATCAACATGGCAAACTTGTTAAGTTTTTCACATGCTGAAAAATGTACTGATGTAGGGTGATAAAAACTTTCTTATTTTCTGAGGAGAAAATAATATAAAACCTGGAAGATTTTGTTTGTCATCTAAAAAATATCAAAATATGGTGAAGAATAAATGTAGTCTGTTGAAAGAGTTAAACAAGAAAATCTGCCTGTCAATCTTGTTTGATAAAAGCATATTGGAAAGGGGAGGAATTGAAGAATATTTATAATACAGGTTTTTCTAAAGTCACAGTTTAAGGAGCTAGTGACTAAGAGAAAATAGATGTGTAAAGATTTTGAGATAGAAACTTCTGAAAAGATATATGAAAAAGTCACACCCGAGGAAAAGAGAGGGAAAGAGAGGAAAAAAGGGGAAAATAAGAATTTACTGGACATAAATTTAATTAGTAAAGTAATATGAACCAATATAAAAAAAATCATCTAGCATTTTTTTGAAACTAGTCATTAATTAAACATCTCTATTTTTCTTTTCTATAATTTTTTCTGCTATGCAGAATTCCTCAAATATGGGTAGAAGTCTGGTAGCACCAGTACTTTTATTCCCTTGTGAAGTAACATGGGCAACACAGAAAAAGAGAACAATAAACCAGAATTAAGGACTGGTTACAAAATGCTTCTGTAAGCATTACTCAAAGTAAAACATTTTGGTTCTTGTCCAGCTCTGGTAAAAGACTGTGAGAGGGAAAACAGCAGAATGGATCGCAACACAGTGGGTGGGAGGTGGACCATCCAGGTCAGCATGAATACAAGCACAAGAACACCATGGAGGTATCAGTGTCCATTGTTTGGTGTGATTTACACCCCCATACTGCTATAGTATTGCTATAGCACTCATCAGTAATGTTGGAACACTGAAATGATCTCCCAAACTGCAGTAAGAATTTGTTTCTTTTCTTGTAATACATTCTTTTTGGGCATCCTTATTGTTATGGTTTCATTTAGTTTTCAGAGATTTATGTTGTCTATAAAATGAGCCAAATGCCTTTAAGGCTTTGTATGTCAGTTTTTGTCACATATTTGCTGAGTCTTTATAGAGTGATAGGTATTACATATTTCAATCAGAGGAAACAATTTAAAATAACCATTAGAATTTGAGATACATGGCTGTAATGTAAACAACTAATTAGGAATTTATTTTTCAATTAATTTCTTTACTAAGTTCTTATTTCATACAAAAGAAGTGAGTTTCAGCCCTTAAAAGCCAAAGAAGAAATTTTAATTTAAAAGGTAATACATTTAGCTAGGGCTTTGAGTTTAAAACCCATTTAAATAAAATCTTATGGCATATTGATTAAAGCCAATTTTTGTGGCCAGGGGAGTCAGCAGTCAGAAATTTGCTTACTTATTGTGGATAACTACAAAGAAAAACCTTTTTATTTCCTTGCAAGATAGGATTGACCTATGGTAAGACATAATAATACCTAGGTATCAAAATTAGAAAATGCATTCATTTTCATAACTGACAATCATTTTGAAAGTGTTACAAAATATTTAAAAACCTTGTTTTAAATTCCAATGAGGAAAATGGTTCAGATTTCACTTTTTTCTCCACTTCATACATTTTGTTTACAACTTAAAACATAAGTCTGGTCAATGACAGATGTTCTTTTACCCCTGAGAGTCAGATAGGTCTCTGTATATCTGCAGCAACCTGTTCACATCATAAATAGTATGAGCTACTTTAAAATTTAGCCAGTCAAACAGCTATTTTCTTTTATAGAAGAAATGCTATGCTAGGGCTGGTAAAAGAGGAAAAGAAGGCTGAGTCTCTGGTATGTTAATGCTCTGCAAGGTAAGAAGAAAAAGGCGTAAATCGAAGTATAATGGTGAGATTTATATGTAACGAACAGCTGAAAAAGAGGAGCAAAGGAACCACCCAGAGGTCCCTATGTCCAATATAAAAAATATGCAATTTGCAGGGAGAGGCCAGAGAACGGGAAACTGAGGGAACTTTGAAATTTCACACTTTCTGTATACCATAAAAAGCATAAAACTTAGTAGATAAAAGGCTATGCTAATACTAAGAGTACTAAATATGCATATATATTATTTCTTTGCTTCTAGTTTGCATCTTTAGTACCACATTATATATGCAGAACATTATATAAATATATTAAAATATATATTTTCAACGTAATTTGTTTAAGAAGGGTCCATGCGTATAAAAACATATGAATTGATTAATAATTTATATATTTGTGTGTCTTACTTCAATAACTTCTTCCTTTTTGGTGTCTGTGTTAGCTAGAAAAAGACCATGTATTTGGGTCATCTGATTCGTCATCCTGAATACAGATAATATTGCAGAGGATTTTCTATTCTAATGCACTATCTGCATTTTTTTTACACTGGGATGGCAGCAGCAGTACAACCTTTCTGCAGAAAAATTCCAAACTGTTATGTTTCCAAAATAAAAGTGACATAGTTGTTACTGACAAAAACTGAAAACAAACAAACAAAAAAAATAGACATAGCTATTGCTAAGTCAAAAGATTATGCTATCTTCCACTGTTCAAAAGCAGGATATAAAAAAAAGGAAAATTTCAGGAAGAATGAGATTTAAGGTGCAGTAGTGTTTCAGACATTCAGATGAAAAGACATTTTGAGTTGGCTAAATTCTGCTGACTTAAGTATCAGTTTGTGTATGGAAATTCAGTTGTAATTACAATTGTTGCCAAATTAGCTGTGTGCTGAAAACACATGAAAATTCTGGTTTTGTAGGAGTCAGCATGCAATATCTATAAAGCACAGTAAGTAATAGGAGTTAAATTTCATTCCCAGAGAAGTAAATACGAATTTAATAAATTGCTCTTAGCAGGAAACAGCCACTCTGGTAGAAATCTTTCTGCTGATATCCATTCGATCAGATACTAGTCACCACATTACCACAAAATTTTGCTAGTTGTACATCACCATCATGGTGTTTCTAGGAAGATTATCCAGTCTTCTGAGGTTTGCTTTTGATTTTTAAATGGGGAAAGACAAGATATATGCACACCTAGGGTGTCCATCAACTATTATATGAACTGTGTCTATCCTCCAGATTTGCATATGTACAGCAATAAAAGTTTAAGATCGTTAGTGTTACTGAAACAATGTGGAAACTAGAGTAAAGAACATTAACATCGAGGAAGAAGATACATTTCTTTCTGGTAAATGTTATTTATTTCTGATTTCTTGTTCTTATTTTACACATTTTGCCTTTTGTTGTAGACTTGAAAGTCATGGTTCGTCTTCATCACCTTCAGGATGCATCAAAGGCTGACTGTCCCTAGTGGACAAGGAGTTGGAAGCCCAGTGTGATCTCAGGGAATCCCAGTGCCTGGCTGGCACCATCCCTCAGGTCTGACCACAGTCAATAGAGTCGTGGCTATAATGGTGTCTTTTCAACAGCCCCAAGTATAGCAAGTTACCTACTGGGGTACATCAAGTGCCAGGAAACCAAGACAGGGCTGGAGACATGGCTGCAGCCAGGGTCCAAGTCCCTTTGGCCAGGGCACTCCTACTGCATCACTGGGACAGGGAAGCACCCTGAGGGAAAATGGGGCTCCCTGGTCCTGTGAAGGGGTCAGAGAGGTCTCGGAGGATGCTGAGCCACCTTTAGAACCCCAACAATCATCCTCAAAATGATGAGCTTACATCTTCTTCTATTTAAAATACAGTTTATGTGAGTTTCCCCCGCACTACTCCAAGCTGGTGGAAGTTTGCCATTCCTATCCCAAATTTAGGCATTGAGTAGGTATGAAGCATTGACTTGCTATGAAGGGATCATACAGATTTATCAACTACTGACACGGACAACATGCAGCAGTACCAGTTGCAGTTAAGTTCCTCTATTTTATTTCTTTGACTTTTGCTTTTAGAGTGAGAAGACCAGATAGTTGTGAATAAAAGTTTATGATTTCCAGTTTTTCCTGGTAAGTGTACCATCACTGAAAATCAGAGCCTGCGGATTGTCATAGAAGTGTCTGTGAATATGTAATATAAATGGGGGTTGAACTGACCATAAAGAAAAAAGGCATCACTGCAAGACTAGAAAGAATCTTGCATAGAGGTTTAGCTACACAAGAAAACATTGACATGTGAGTATAATTTGAATTGCACTGTAGAAGTAGATTAAGCTAAACTGTAAATGAAGATACTTGTTCTTGAGAAAGTATGTTCACATTGGGAATTGTATTGTGAAGCTAATAGTACTGATTGGATACTGCTGATATAATTGTTAGTCTATAGCTCAAGCAATTACCATAGTGAATATCTTCATGCAGAAGACCCTTCATGAAGCACAGCTTAGGAGAAAAAAAACAAACAAAACAAAACCAAAATTAACCCAAAATGTATCAGAAATGAACTTGCAATGGCCTAGCATAATGGTTGCGTGGAGATCATCTAGGTTCCATCCTGAACTTGCTTTGCCACACAGAGGAGACAACATGGCACAGCAGCTCTCAAAACACTGAGAAACTGGTATGTTAGCTTAGAACAATATTGTTGCTGGACTTGGTCAGCTTGCACAGTGTGCAGAATGAACTACAAATTCATAAATATAAGACCATGTGGACATTTACACTGGTTGCATAAGTATTGCTGGCAGTTGATCCCAAAAACACAGAAAGGGGCAGAAAACCCTACAAATATTTAAAGCAGCATACATAGAAATGTATCCTGCTCTCCTATTTTAAAGGCATAATTTTCTTCCTCACTCACAGCAGTCCTAATATAAGGAAGACAATGCAAAGGTGATACATCTGTATCATATATTCCCTCTTTTTAGAAGTGTTTAACATCTGTTGGGGATTATATAATTTTCAGTATTTACCCTAAAGAGACCAGGGTTGTGTAAGTTGTGAGTAGGAAGAAGGCTTCTCTGTTTTCTTGCCCACTTCTTCATGTAGATGTCTCAGTTTAAAAGAAAACTAAGATGTCTGTCTGGACTAGGAAAGGGGGGCTCTTCCCAAAAAAACACCACAACCTTTGAAATGTAGAGACTTTAATCAGAAAATGTATAGAAAAAGACAACAGTGCTTAACTACAAATATAGAAACCAAAACCAGAACAGAACAAACGACAACACCACAATCAAAAATGTTCAAACAAATTAAGTCCTATCTCTTCCCCTTTCGGTGCAATTATATTTACAGGCAGCAGGATGTGATGCTGCCACCACAAAGGTCACTCCCGAGCTCCAGCAAGGATGGTTGTGAGAAACTCACGTGGGAAAATGGAGGTCACAGGGGACATGCTGAAACCTTTCCCATGGGCAAAGACTCTCCCCACATCCTTTGTCTGAAAGTACTGGTGGAAGGTTGGGGTTTCAGGAACTCCTCTGCAAATGGCTTTGGTCCTCAGGGAGCCTGCTGCAAATCCAGGTTGTGGTGACTGCTCTCTCTCTTTTGACAGCACAGGGTGCGAGGAGTTGGGGGGCTCAGCCAAGGGAGCTCTCTCCAAGTGCCTCCACCAGCTCAGCAGAGACTGGCACCCGCACCACAGACGAAGCAAAGAAGTGAGGCAAAAAACCTGGAAAAAAATCACCCCTCCCAATCTTCCCCAGCCAATAAGTTGGAATGCAGAGCTATGAGCCATCCTTTGTTAGCTGGTTCTAGGAGCAGGTAGTGGGGACTGGGCTTTCAGTTCCCTTTGTGTTGGTAAGGGAGAGAAAAAAAAATCCATGAAAGATTTTGAAACTAAACCAGTAGATTATGAATCTCACTGGATTTATTTTGTGGGATTCCCCACTGCTTTTACACACACTACTTTAAAACGAATATACTCTCATGCCTTCAAAATGGCATTTAGGTTGCAGAATGATGATTGAAATAATTGTTAATGGTTTTTAAGGTAAAATTGTGAGATAGGAAAACATGAGTGGATATCTATAAAACAAAGGGAAAACACAAGGGAACATAAAAGGAGAGGAAACTTTCTGTTTGTCCACAGTATATTTTGTCACAAAAAAATATAGCTCTCAGATGAACTTTAAAGGCTATACCATACACACAAAATTACAGACTCCATGCTAGAAATTAATCATGATATGTACACATATTGATGAGGGGAGAGAGAGATATATGAATGAGCAAGCACATATAAAACTAACAAAAGAGGTTTGGGTTTTTTTCCCATTTGAGCTAAACATTAGAGGACCACAAGTAATCAATAAAGTTACTTTGGCATAAAATTGCTGCAAAATCAGAAAGGAGGATAGGGTGCTTACAGACCATTAATTTATAAGAAAGCAGCCATCTCTTAAGTGTGAAATGTATACCTGAAAGCTGTCTGAAATTCTGCCAACTATTTGATTCAATTTATTTAACATAACACATTAAAAAGATACACCTACAGAACTCAAACAGCTCTGACATCTGCACAAGTGAGCTACACTGCCTCTGTGGGGGAGGCAGGCTGACATTGATATGGCTCAAGAAGGACTGATCCTTTCAGAAATATCAGTATTTCAAAGTCCCCACCTTCCTCAACACATATACATCAGAAAACAGCATTTTCTTCTCTCTGTGCTATTTGCAGACTGCAAAACAAATCTATGAATTTACCAAAGTGACCTAGAGTAGCACTGCAGATGGTTGGGGTCATTATATAAAGAGAAAAACTGAGTGGGCCCTCTGTCTGCATAAACTTAATGAGACCTCATATGGCATTCACCTCAATTATTTTCACAACAGAAATAAATAAGACTGGTTTACAAAAAAAATTAAAAATAAAAAAAGAAGGAAAAGTGAGGTCTGCCAAGCTTCTACTAAATGTTACTTCTTTATGCCTCTTAGGAATCAACCTATGCTTTTTGTTCTTAAAGGAACAAGTGGAAGTGCACCAAATTGGCAGCTTTTCTAGGCGCATTCTTAATCTTTACTTTGAGATCCTCTTTGTCCAAAAAACCTTTTTGTCTCTTCTTGGTGCCTTGCATTTACCTGTAAGAATATTTACCTGCAGTGTGATTGGGAGGAGCCCTTTTCCCCTTTGCAGCCATTGCAAGTGGCAGATCAAAGAGACTGAAATTGAAGCTGCGAGCTGGATGATAAACTCTCTTTAAGTAGAAAAGTTTTACAGAGACATAGAAGAAGGCTTTAAATATTTATTGTCCTCGCTGATCATTCTGGGTGTAATTTTTATATTACAAAGGCTCTTGCGTACGATTTTTCAACACTGATCATAACTGCCATAAAAGTCTTTCATATTACCTAACTAGATAGGATTTAATGTTTTGTTTAATTTCTAAATAGACACAGTAGGAGAGATTAAAAAAAAATTGCAAGAGGTAAAATGACTGAATAAATCATCATGTAAAAAATATACAAAATAATAGGTTTTAGAACTGTTGAGGTCTTTCCGTAGTACCCTATTAAAAACTCTTTCAATATAGCTTTAATATAATCTGAACTGTAATCTTTCTACAGTGACTCATTCTTACTTTCCTGTTTAGCTTAGCATTCTCTCTAGTTTCCTAACTAAATTGAAGAACAATGACGACCTTCTGCATTTACACAAATATAAACTGAATAATTTTAAAGTTGACTAAAACACCTGCATTTCATAAGATCAAGGAGACTCTTTCTATCTATCAAGGAGATTTTTTTTTTCTGAACTGTAAGTAGAAATCCAGTTGTGGTAAACAACGAAAAACTAGAAAACATTTCTGAGTTGTATTTTCCAATTATATGCATGTGTTAGTAGCAACAGTGTAGTCAAAGGTGGTTGAAAAGATGTGGTATTTAGGGATATGGTTTAATGGTGGACCCTGCAGTTCTAGGTTTATAATTGGATTTAAGGCCTTTTCTGGGCATCTTGAGAAGGAGGGGTGCCAGCAAAAATTAAAGTCAGTGTCAGCCATGTAGACTTCTGTGCTCTATGACAGCCGTTATCATTTTCTGATCTTTTTCTCAAATCAAAGAAGTGCAGGTTTGATTAATTTAGGAAGGAGAATTTCTTAAAAAGAGGAAACAAAACGCATCTGAAATGTCATTTCAACATGCATGTTGGGAATAGGTCTTAAAATAAAGAAATGAAAACATTTTACTTTCAAATAAGAATGATTTGGGGGCTGCAATTTTAACATTTTCTGAAAATATTTTTAACCATAGTTGTCAAACATTTTATAAGATGGGGAAACATTTTTTTAAGGATTTCTCAGTTTTTTGTCTCCACATTTGAAGGCATTTTAACATAAGACTTTTCATTGTATCACTTGCTAGAGTGATGACTAGCTAGATGACTTCAAGTTTTGTGAGATCTTTCCAAAGACCACAGGTGAAAACTGTAGTCTATCCATTTTATGGTCACTGGAAAGGTCCTGTAAATATCAGCTGTTAAGTAGGAGACCCTTTATAACATATTTAAGGATTTAAAATACCAATAGGTCAGACTACTTAAAAGAGCAGACTGCTGTCTATCAGAAACAGTATCATAAAGAAAATAGTCCATTATAAAATTTAAGTTGACTATGTTCCTTTAATCTTATAACTTTAGCCTTGAGATGACCTATTCAATTGAGTCTTTTAGACACTGTGTATAAATACTTGGGTTTGATATGCTAACAGTTTGGTTTTGTTGGGCTTTTTTGTTCCCTGAGGCTTTATAAAAACACATGGATGAATCACATTTAAATAGAATAATCCTGTTTTTTTTTTTTCACAGACTTCTTTCACTGTTTCCAAAATTATTTTTCTAGCTTTGCAGCTTTCTAGTTAGCACTAAAATTTTTAAATATGATAGCAACTCTGGTCAAAAGAAGTAGCTATACTAAATAGATTAGGGAATTTAATTTGTACACTGCATCTTGTGAGCTATATCTTTCCCTGGACTTGCCTTTTGACTCAGAGTCTGATTCTTAAAATCTCTGAGTGGTTTGCAGCATTGTACACTTTAAGTTGAATACTTGTTCACACTTAAATGTATTTAAGAAGAGATATAAATTCCTTAGTGATTTTCTGGCTTGTTGATGTCTCTCAGGCTGCAATCTGCTGCAATTACAGAGCAGACAATTTCTTGCAGAGTAGAATTCTGACAAATGCAAGCTTTGTCAGAAACTTCTACAGCGGTCCAGGATCTGTGGCTGGATGTGTGTTTGAAACTTAGATATGCCAATTTTTTTCAGTCACAGTGTCTGACCAACTCCTTTTGAAGACAAACAGACTCTACTAATAATAGAAAATAATGCCCTAGCGTGCTTTATCTTGAGTCACATCCAATTTCACCAGCTCCTGTGCTTAGAAGCTATTAATAATGGCAACAGAGTAATAGCATTTCTTAGAAAATGGTACATCTAAAAAAAAACAAACAAAAAACCAACCATTTTCTGAAAGCATATCTGTATATGATATTTCCCATTATGATTATTCACACTTTTGCCTATATTTCTGGATGTCATGTTAAAAAAATACCTTCATTACTGTGATTCTCAGTGCATCCGAGGCCATAATTTTCAAATATAAATATTACGCTCATTGAATATAAAATAAGTATCAAAAGCAGATTCTTAAAAGACAAACTGTATTTGCATCTGTGCTTGAATTTGCTTTTGTTCATGCAAAGAAAGTGGAATTAAGTATGTTCCATTGTGATGTGTGTGGCAATATGATAACAATCATAGCTAAGGCTGTCTTTTCTGCTTGTTTGTCGTTTTTTGTTTGGTTTTTTTGTTTGTTTTGGATTGGTTTGTGTTGTTTTAACTTTAGGGCAGCTACATTTTTTTCAGGAATTTTTTAGTTGGTTGATTCTTGGTTTGCTTATTTTTCTTCTTAAAAAGAAGCAGAATTTCCTGAATCATAAAATGTATTTATAATACTATATGATTACACAAAAAAGCCTGATATGAAGTTCTTTTTGATCATATATAACTCAGTTTGATTTTTTTTTTTTTTTTTTTTGCCCCCCAGAACTGGTTCTGCCTTGAACTTTTCACTTCATCCTTAGGAAGAAGTGGCTTTCAGATAAGAAGCTACTAAGGAAAAAACACTATACTTTGAATTTCTGCCTGGATCTTTTTTTCCCCCACTTTGTACATCTCCCTTTATTTAGAATAAATTAAGGAATAAGTTTTTAATATTTTTTATTTTGTCTCCACTGGGTACTCTAAAACCTCTACATACAATATAAATGTTTTGTACAATTTGCTTCCCAAATCCTGAACTAGTTTTAAAAGACTTTGTAGATAAAATTCAACCTCATCCTTGCATTGCAGGAAGTAGTTCCTACTGTCATTCAAGGATATACTATCTGGCTACTAGGTCTGGTGAAATTTCTTTAGAGGACTCATATAGTTGATGTCAGCTGTCTCTGGTTCATGTCAGGTAGAACAGAAGTATCAGCTGACAACTAGATTTTCTCATTCTAAAACAAAATCTTAATGTGTTAAAGTGCTCTTTCAACAGAAGAAATATAAGAAGCCTTTGGACTGCTTGTGTAAGGCTTTGCAACCTGTTTGCTTCCTCCTAGACTACTTGCAAGCTAAACTTAAGAGGCTGATATAAAAGTCCTGATCAAAGTTCCTTGTTTTCCCTTGAGGAGAAGTGAGGATTCATATAACCCCACCCTACAGCTTTGATGGAGGGCAGATCTTACATAGGCTGTTAACACAGAGGTTAATCTTACACCCACTCAGCAACAGGGTGGATAAAGTATCTCAGAAGTTATTTTTTTTACCCTTAAGCTGGTGATAAAGCAGTCATGCTGGCATGAAAAAGGAAACAGGAAGGGAACAGAAACAACCTGGAGTGATGAGAGTAACGGCAAGTAGGGAATTAGTAGTGAGAAATAACATTTGATTTGATGCTTCAGAAAAAAACTCTGAGAAAAATGAAAAGGGACACGAAAAACAATGCATAAAATAAGAATTAAAAAAGGATAGTTTGGTGTAAGTTTGGGTTACTGCAACATTTATATAACGCAATATTTATAAGAACCTGACTTATTCATGAATCAGTTTGCCAGCTCCACAGCTAGCATAGGATACTGCAGTGGGTAGAGTCCTGTTCTATGCCCTGTTCTAAAACACAAACTAGTCTTTTAGTGGCTGGTATGGTAAGTATACACATAATGGTTCCAGGTTACAGACACTTGCCAATGATCTACTAGTGAGACAGAGTCCTGAAGCAGGTTCTTTCATTAAACAACTATTGTAATTTCTGTATCTAGTTATCAATTTCAATCTAGACTGAAGAATAACTGTATGAAAGTTTTCTTCTTGATTACTCATTAGCAAGGAGTTTTTCAACTTTTATGAAAAATCCTGCCTTTTACTTGCCAAAGTACACATATTTTGAATTTAAATACTGCTTAGAGATATGTATTAAGTCTCCAATTGAAGAAATGACATGATTTTATTCATTATTTGCATGCACACAATCACTGGGTAGTTCAGGTTGGAAGGGACCTCATGAATTCTCTTGTCCAGTTTCCTGCTCAGGGTCAGTTGTGGGCTCAGATGATATTGTTCATTTTTTATCCAGTTGGGTGTGTTGAGGAATATGTTCAGTGCCAGTGGCTCAGTGTGCAGTTGCAGTGTGAGCTGCAGATTGAGCTCTGGATGGTGGAAGCCCTAGGGAAAAGGCCATGAACTGTTAACCTTTTGCATAACAAATGGCACAGGGACCTGGGACACACCCAGGTGACCAGACACTCAGAGACACAGTAGGAGCCCGGGAGTCAGCTGGAAGACCCAAGAGTTTGGTGAACTTAGACTGTGAGAGTATATAGACCCAGGGTTTCCTTTCAGAATCCTCCTCAGAGGTACCCAGCTCAGTCTGTTTCTGTGTTACTGCACCGTGAATAAATTACTTCAAGGATCCAGACATCTGAAACTCTGCTAAGGGAAACCTGGAGTCCAGCCCCCTAATGAAACCTGGTCTGACTGTGTGAGAGTGGTGTGTGTAGAGAGGCAAGCTGGGCATCCATTAGCTCACTCCTCCTCTCCTCTCTCCTGTGAGGAGCCTCTCTCCTGCTGCGGAGGGGTTTCAGTCTTTGCAGTTCAAATCTCCAGTGGTGGAAGCATGCCAGCAAGCCTCCTGAATGGTCAGACAGGAAACTTACCTTAACAGGATCTCCATCTCCAAGGACGGAGACTATGCAATCCTCTTTGAGCAGCCTGCTTCCATTGCATGACTGTCTTCAGTGTGAAAGACTTCTCCTTACATCAAGACTGAACATAACCTGTTTTTAATGTATAACAACTGCCTGTTGTTTTCTCACTGCGTACTTGAATAAATAAATTACATAAGGAAATAATATATTTTATTTTCACACATCTTTTTGTGTGTCTGTCCTTCTCTGCAGCCTGTTTAAAAAAAAGGCACAATGACACCTCCACTAGTGCCCACACTGATGCCCACACTGTGCTTTGAGTCACTACATTTTGCCACCATCCAAATAGATAAAGAATTCAGAGTTAGGATTCTAACTTAGGTCAGGTGCTGTGGAAACATAGGATAGTAAAGGGCAGTGGTTTGTTGTCTACATCTATTCATCAGGAATACTTTTTTCCCAAGCATAGTGTTCCATAATGTTGGCATTTTCAGTCCTCTATATAAACTTATACATTAGTTTTCTCTAGCTCTTTTGTCCAGTTTGACAGCCTTGGAGGTAAAGTCACCACTTCAACTACTTGGCCAATGCATACATAATCAACTGCAGTTCTAAGGAGGATTGTAGATATGAGATACATTCTTGTCTGTCCAGAACTCTGGGAAAAAAAAACAAACAAAAGAAACGCAACAACAAAACAACACCGAAACCAACAAAACAAAAACACATAAAAAAAAAAAAGGATCCTAAAGAAGTAAGACAAAAGTCTAGGAACATACTTTCACAAATAAATTTCATCGTATCTCACTGACCAAGCCCAAAACATAGTTAAAAGGCAGGTTGTCTTTTTAATTAGTTAAGATTTGCATCAGTAGGACCTACCTTTGCAGATCTAAACCTGCTTTCTAGCTATAATACCTTGGGCCCTGTGCTCTTCAACATCTTCATTAATGATTTGCACACAGGACTAGAGGGGATATTAAGTAAGCTTGCAGATGATACAAAACTAGGAGGAGTTGTTGACTCCCTCAAAGGCAGGAAGGCCCTGCAGGGAGACCTTGACAAATTAGAGGGCTGGGCAATCATCAACCATATGAAGTTCAACAAGAGAAAGTGCTGGATTCTGCACCTGGGATGGGGCAATCCCAGATGTTCATACAGACTGGGGAATGAGGTGCTGGAAAGCAGTGCCATGGAAAGGGACCTAGGGATCCTGGTTGATGGCAAGTTGAATCTGAGTCATCAGTGCTCTGGCAGCCAGGAGGGCCAACCCTGGCCTGGGGGGCATCCGGCAAAGCATTGCCAGCAAGTCGAGGGAGGAGATTGTCCCATTCTGCTCTGCACTGGAGTGGCCTCACCTTGGATATTGTGTGCAGTTTGGGGCACCACAATATAAAAAAAATTATGAAGCTGTTAGAGAGTGTTCAGTGGAGGACAACAAAGATGATGAAGGGTCTTGAAGGAAAGTTGTGTGAGGAGCGGCGGAGGTCTCCTGGTCTGTTCAGCCTGTACTACTTCCTCGTGAGGGGAAGCGCAAGGGTAGGCACTGATCTCTTCTTTTGCCTTACTTAACTTCTTTGAAATAAGAATTTAAAAATATCCTGTTTTTATCAAATCATAAGGCATTGCTATATTTTTCTCTTATCAATTATACACTTCTTTATTAACAAGAGAGCAACAATCTATAGTAATTTAAAACCTCCAGATCTCTAGTTACATGCCACATACATTTCCAGAAGATAAAAAAAAATATTGATACTCTTTAAGCTGGACATATACAATGACAAGTACTAGAAATACTAATAATGAATTTTAATAAAATTGTTTAGTGTGTTAAAATTATTTAGCACAGTGAAAATTTTCCTTACCTCTTTTAGAATAAAGATACTACAATTAAGACAATAAGAAGAAAAATCTTATTAACAAAGTCTAGAATGGCTTCATAACTGTATTGTCAAACAAGTTCTCTAAGATTTCAGAGGGTTTTGGTTTGTGAGATTAATGGTCTTAAATTGTACAGAGAAAGGCCCTCAGAAATAAGTTTTCAAGAAGTTGTGTCAAAAGTATGTTCCTTATTCAGTCTCTTGCCCTTGAAACTGTGTTTACACTGTCCACTGTTAAGATTAAAATGCAAGAAACAAAATCTAACAATATAAAAGAATCCTTAAATACAATGGATGAACTCACAAATGAATTCTCTTTTCAATGTTGGAAAGAATACAGTTTGAACACATAAGAACTGTAAAAACTGGAATTGGTCCCTACAAATATAAATCGTTGTTCAACATCTCTTAATGAGCATTTCCAAGTCCCTAAACTGAGTGTTGTGAAGGTATTTCCATTTCTTGAGTAGTTCAGAATGCTCACTCAATAATAGACCCCTGTTCAGCTTGAGGATGTTCCTTTAAATGAACATTCTCAAAACTGAGCCAGGGTGTATAACTGGCGTATCTATTTTTTTCTAGAAATAAAAACTACTTGCAATCTCCTCAGTCAGGTTCTTATGCTTTCTCTGCAACTTCTTGACTTCAGTGACACTCTATGGTAAATTGGCTGTCACACAGCAGTAGTTCCCTGTTGCCTGGCCCAGTTTTGCTAATATTTAATGAAAAACATTCATATGTAATGTAATTGCAGGCAATTTCAATCATTTCAGCAATGCATATGGATACTTCTTGAAGAATGTTAAAAATGTTTTGCTTAATGAGGATTTATAATAACCCTTTTGGACAATTGGTCTGCATCTTAGTTTTCAACAGAACATTCCTTATCACCAAAGTTGTTTCATTATAGAACTGCTGTTGTAAATCCACATGAGGTACGAATAGTCATTTTTGAAAAATAGTTGCTGTGCATTAGCAGCTATTGTCTCAAACAAAATTAGGGGGCAATCTGAAGCCAAGCAGTATCTTTGTATAGTATCTGCGCATTTTTGTTTGAGATTTGACAACTAACTAGCTACCTAATAGAACCCAATACTATTCTGTAGTCAGCAGCTGTTGAAAAATAGCCATTATGTTCCATCATGTGGGAAATTTGTACACTTAAGGACAGTTTCCAAGGTAGCTTTCACACAAAAGTCATTAGCCAGCAAGTCCCCAATCATGGATTTCTATGATGGAATGCAACAGTTCTGAAGAAGCTGTTATAGTCTATTGGGCCAACAATTTACATTTTAAGTAGGGCCTAAATAGGTATTTCTCTGACAGACTGAAGCTGTTATGGCTTACTGGGTCAATAATGTATTTTGTAAATACTCCCTAAATAGGCATTTACATAATTTGTATATTTAAAACTCTGTAATTGAGCATCCACACAACAGACCATAATGATTCCATTGTAAATAGTACCATCTATTTTTGTATTGCTTGGGAAAAAAAAAAGAGTAAATTATAATATTAACAAATCCTACAGATATGAAAATGTTGAAAAATTGAATTTACTAAAGGCTTGTGCTTTTCAAGGTCATTTTTTGCTATATTCTCTTTGATTTACTGCACTGTAATAGCACAGTATGTTAATTAACTCTCATTCTCCAGTTTTTATTGGATAGAAAACACAATTTTTGGTAAATCAAGAGCCAAAGCAACCCACTTTTGTCCAACAGGCCCATTTGACTTATTACTGTGGCTTCCATTATTAAATACTTTTAAAAACATTCACTTTAAAATAGTTCCAGAACTAACCAGCATCACAGTTATGCCTGAATAGATCATCTTTTACCTTCTTGAGAATTTGGCTTCTAATCCATACTATTACCTAAAATACCTCCATAGTCAGAGAAATGAATACAGGCATTCTAGAAGGTAGCTCACGTGATCTGTTTTGGTCTGTCCCTTTAAAGAAGACTTATTCTCAGGACACATACATAGCTTGCTCCCTCTTTGACTGTAGAAGGAGCTCAACTGGTACCTTAGGATTTAGACATACTCATTACAGTCAGATGAGATTAATCTTCTCCTTACAGAAACTCATTAGGTGAACTTATGTCCTAGTCTTTTATGCTTTAGCTCAAGAAGCAAACAACTAGGTAATTGGCAGAGGGAATTTCAAGATTATATCACATACTATTCACTGCAAAATCCTTAGGACCATATTGCAGGTGCCATGAAAACTTTGATATACTATTTTCTTTCTATACATTAACCAAAAACCTTATACATAAACTTATTAACCATACTTTTTTGCAACATATTTAATGTGCTTTTACTACTTAGCTTAGTTGCATGCAGGAAAAAATTATATATGTAACATTAAATTTCCTCCAAAGATTGAAACAACCTCAAAAGTAATTGTTATTTCAAGTTGTCACATTCTCCCTTTGAGCATTAGCAAAAAGTTCAGTGAGAAAATTCAAGATGTGAGTTGATGTAGGTTAGTGACAAGTGTCATGTGGTCTCTTTGGATTTAATAACTTCTGCAACAAAAAAATAGTTTCAGTTCAAATTCAGCTGAAGTATGAAATTCAAAATGAGAAGTCATTGTAAGTCAGCTAAGCAGTTCAGCATTAGATTTTTAGCTGATGTATGAGTAATGCAGATTCAAAATAAGTATTCATGGTATTAATACTGCCCAGGAAAGATAAACTCATTCTCCGTGAAGAAGGTCAGCACAAGCTCCAATTAAGCCTTCAATATGAGATTAGGCAAATCTCAAATAAGATATAAATCTTGTCTGGGTTTCAGTAGAGACGATAACTTCACCTTCAAAACTGGGTGCAAAATAAATCCATAAAGGAACATGGTTGAAACTAGTTCATTTAAATTTACCAGTGAGTATTTGTGTAACAGAGTTTTTTCTATGTTTATCCATAGTCACTTTCTCCGTATCACTGAAACACATTGGGACAAACTCTTCCCACCTCTGATTCATTCTTTTCAGTGAGTAAAAAGGATGAATGCATTTCAGCCATTTCTACTTTGAGAATGAAAAAGTAAGTACAGCTTCATATTCCTGAATTTGTTGTCAATTTTATGCATCAAAATAATGATATCATTAAACTACTGAACGTTGACAATCACAATTATGAAATGAAAAAATTGAATTAGGACATGCCTATGCCATTAAGAAACATAGTCCAGAGCATCATCTTCTAGATTTTAATTAATTTTTATTCCTACATTGCCAGAACAGAACCAGACCATGTTTCACGCAACTGCCCAATCAGAAATTCTCTATATTGATAATCTGTAATGAAGTATAAAAGGAGGTTAATGCTGAGCTTGGCAGAACTGTCATTGATGGTAATAGATATGGGCAGCTCTGTCACTCTTGGAGAAACATGTGTTTTTTGGTTCCTTCACATTTTCTGTTGGTATGTGCACTGATATAATATGTGCTATAGTTTCCATTGGCTATCTTAAATAGCATACTTATAGTCTTGAAAAGTTTAGGAGATAAAGTCTGAAGTCAGATTAACAAATAGTGATGTTAAGAGTATGCTAAACAAGACACAGCTGATTGTGAATCTATCCACTTAGAGAAGCTGCATTTCCAGATAATGAAAAAAATCATGATTACACATTGCTGGTCTATGATGAGACACTACTTCTGCTCAACCTCACTGTTAAATGAAAGTGTTGGGTATCAAATAAAATTAAATAAAATAAATTCTGTCATTCTGTCTCTTTTTCTTTGATTAAACACAAGTTTTAATTTCTTTTTCAGAAATGGGAAGGGACTCTCAGCAATCTCTCCTTTAAGAGAGATTTATTCACTTGTGCAAATGGAAGTTTTAAGCAGTATATATATTTCTATATCCCAGTCATGAACCTTTGTTTCCTCTCTTATGCTTCTTTTAACTGAAGCAATCTTTTGTAGATGTCCCTAGAATCTGATCTGAAGTATTGTGCTATCTCTTGCTTTCTCTCTTGCCTTCTACTAACTACCACTTTCACTGATTGCAGTTTTTTGCCATCCGGGTATCTGGATCTTCTGTTATAGCACTAAATATCATAGTAATGATGAAAACATCTTATACCTTCTATCAAGTGAATCTCCTTGTCTCCTCTGAAAATGACTTGTTTAAAATACACAGATCAAAAAGATGCATCTAAGTTGAAAAACATATGAAAACTTAGTAAAGTCTGTAATGTGGAAGGTCTAATACATGCTTTATACAAAAGTTACAAAAAGTTAATGTCATGTCACCTGAATCCCAGCAAGAGAGGCAGCCAAATTATGGGGCAAATTTAATCTTGATGGGTAAAGAATTTATATATAAATCATCTCCTCGTTAAAATGCTACGCAGAACATCTTTCTGTAGCTCTCATGAGTAGCATTCCTGATCCTAGCATAGGCAATGGGTAAAACTCCTATGGGCATTATAGAAGCCGACCTGGAAGTTTGCCTGCTTTATTTTGCAACAGTGCTGCCATTTATCTTGCAGTAAAGTTCCCTGCTATTTTAAAAGAGAAAGAAAAGAAATAAACAAGTCTTACTTTTCTTAGAATAATTGTATAATATGTCCAAAAAGTACTTGCAGTTTTGTTACTTTTTATGTGCAATCTGTATTTTCATGAGTGAAATTATTTAGAGAACAGAATAGGAAAAAACAAGTCATGTTACTAAATATACATAAATTCATGCTAGCAATGCAAAGAAAAGTAATCAAAATTCCAAAACTAGTATGCTGCTTAAAATATCTAAAAAAGGGAATAATTCAGTTAACTCCTTCCTTTAACAAAGAATCTGCTTTGGCACCTCTGCTTTGTGAATATAACTTCTCTCAGCTCTGTATTCCCCATAGTCCCTAGCAGATTTCCTGGATCTATAGCAGATTTATATCTGATGCTATAAAATAATTTATATTAAATGACAGACCGCATAACCAAAATCCTTGGAGCTTTTTTGTAGATATGCCCAAGGTAGCAAAATATCCATTACTTGGAGATAATTGTACCAAACACAATATTCTCACACTCAGTTTCTGAAGACTTAACCTCTATCTAGCACTCACACAACTGTTATATGTTAGTCCTCCAAGGATTGTAATTCACAATAAGAAGCAACGCTTCTTTCGGTGTCTTACACTATGTGACACTAATTTTGGCAATTCACATGCAGTTAGAAAAAAACAGATGAATAACTCAGTTTCTTTCAGAGGAAGAGTGGTTGAGGATAATAGGTTGTGGATGAAAAGAATTGTGAATGGAAGTAATCAAGTAGACAATTATGTAGATTCCTGTATATCATATCAAACTTAATGCTAGCTTATAGTTTAAAGTTGGAAGTTGTTTTCATCACTTGAGTCCAACCCTATTGCATTGGTATGATTTTTAACTCCTTTATTATGATTAGACACTAACCCCAGTGTCCAATCATAACAAAAAATTGTTCCTCTACATGCTTCACTTCAGTCTTTCTGGGATAGAAAACTTTGTCCCACGTGAGTGAACTATCATAGTGACACAATTGTTAATAGTTATTTTCAATTAATTTTAAAATTTCAGTCAACTGAATATTTCAGATGTGGATTATTCTCCCAGAACTTATTTCCTTAAGATAATGTAATTCAAGACAGCTCACTTTGAACAAATAATGTGAGTTTCTGAATTTCCAATGCTGTGCTCAGAATGCCTTAGTCCTTGCTCAGATGTGTTTGAAGAGGGAAGGAATTTCAAACCAGGAAACATCTAATACAAGCCTTTATTTTGGAACAATACTTCAGTTTCTTATTCTGGGGCAGTAGCTTCTCTATTGTTATTAATATAGCCTTTTCCAAAGGCTGAGTGGTGGCAGAAAGAAATTCTATATTTATTGCTCCTTACTGTTTCCCTTGCAACTATGAGTTACAGAAAACTTATTCAACTTCCAGGCCTGGAAATTCATTTAAATTCAGTCAGGAATGGAAAAAAACATGTCATATCTTTTATTCATGCTGTCTCCTTGTATGCCTTGTCCTCAGAGAAAAAGGTCATGATGCAAAATAAATAAATAAATAAATAAATAAATAACCAGAAAAAGAACATCCAGGACATTTTTAAAAGGTAGAAATATGATTCAAAGAGTTCAGTATTTGATGCATACTCTGCTCTCAAGAGCTTGTGATCATTCATTTCATTTTGAAAGTAGTGACTTTAATGGCGCTCTTTCAAATGACTATAACAAACTTCTTATTTCCTCAAACTTTAACTTACCTGAATGTCTTTTAATTCTTTCATATCTGTATTATTTGTGTCCTTTCTTAATTTGCATGAGTGTCTTTAAATTATAAATAAAGAAATTATTTTTAATGCCCTAGTTTATCTGATGTTCAAATAGATGGAGAACAATCCTACGAAATGAGAAGAGCTCATAGTGATGATGGGTAAAAACAAAAGTTAGCTTATTGATCCTTAGGCTAGTTTAGGATGAGGTATTTTCCAAATATTTTAGGTATGAAGAAATGCAAATAAATGCTTTATAAAACACCAAATGGTTCCTAGCATCTTTTGAATTTAGTATCAATTTTGTATTACTGTTTTGAAAAACTACCAGCTTTCTATCTGCTTCTTTAGACACGTAAAAATTTGGGGCACCTATGACATTTAGGAAATAACAGTCTTTACTTTGTGGTCAGGCACTCCTATCAGTTCAAAGCTACAACTTCATCACAAGTACACATATATGGGCTAGTTCTGCAGTAGCTCTTCAGTATAGTCTGAGTTCTGGGCTGTTGTGCATTACTTGCATGTGGCATGCTTTAAATCCAACATATTTATACTACCTAAAATCTTAAATACACATCTGAGTTGCTACATGAACATGGTTTTAAAGAAACTTTTTTAATGTACTTATAGAATATCCCTGAAAAAGGATGTTTTCCAGAACATGGTCTACTTGTTTCTGGCCCATGTTGAGAACACATGGTGAATATGATCATTTCAGCGAGGACAGACTTTTAGCTATATATGTAGTGGGGTCAGCGATCATGAAATTAAGCAAAATACAGTCTCTTTGAATAGCAAAATTATTTGTATTGTATTTATGCACACAATTCCCAAAAGAGCTGATAGGGAATGCCATTAAATAAGAATGAATCTTCTGATATTCCCAGTTTTATAATGAAACTCTTTCAGAATTTTCATCCAACAAATGACTGACAGCTTTATTAGCCAATCAGTGAGAAATTAGGACAGGTACTGAGACACCAGACATTGTTTCATGTTCTCAATAATATTTTGGTTAATTTTAATACTATTAGTTTATCAATGTCTTATGGAACCTCTGGTCCCCTAAGGAATGAAATATATGACAGGCTTCTCACTTCTCAGATTTCACTGAAGTACAATCAATCAGAAGGAAAATTCTAAAAGAGAAGAACAGTTTATCTTGACCTCTAAGTGACTAGAGAAATCCCTATGCACTACCAAAGATTGTCACAAAACTGACATTGACAAAGAATGCAGTGCCAGCTCCAAAATGTGGTCTCTCTTCAGCAGCATATATTTGCTTTGATTTAACTGTTTTGCATACACTGCAATATGCATGTATGGTGACATTTATACTGAAAAATACGCTTTTCTCTCTACAGTACGAATTCCCAGGAAAAAAGTCATATTCTGTACATCTGTATTCCTTGCACTTTAGCCTTTTTTTTTTTTGATCTAAGTCCTCAAGGTACTAATAAAATGGAAATTTCATGCAATGTATTTTTCAGTTTAACCTTATTTTTCAGTTAACACTTCATGATTTCCGCTGCGAGAGTTTCTTCAAGCAGTAGTGAAAGATCATACTCCAGTGCTGTAAGCATTGCATAGATAAACATTTCATGCTGATAGAATATACCACCTAAAGTACTGCAGTAAAACAAAAAACCCAACCAACCAACCAACTAACCAACCAAAAACAAAACAAAAAAACCCAACCAAACAAAAGAAGTGAAATTAAGGGCAAGATCAAGACCCTTTGGTGAAACTATAAAGTTTATATTATATGGGGGTTCTAACAGATTCTATGGGTATGAACTCTATAAATTTACGAGATGGATACAAAATGTCATTAGAAAACAAGGTAATAGATTCATGAGATTAGGAATATAAACGGTCTTTTTCTTTTTTTTTTTGTGAAGGAACTACTCACTGATATTTTACAGATCTATTCTCCACAATGGGTGTTGATAGACAGTATTTTATGAAAAAAAAGGGTAGGAAAAATATTATTTCAAGTTTATTTTTTCTCTTTTTATTTTTTTCCAGCCTCTTTTCTTTCCCATCTCTTTCCAGCAACTTAAACACTCCAGGTATTTTACTATACCATCTCCTTCTCCTAGCCAATTTTATACAGAGGGTGCATGGTTAAAAATGATGTTTTAATATGGGAATGCTCAGAAACTTTCCAGTAGTTCTGATGCCTTCTTTTTCTCTCTTCTTTTATTTCCCTCCCTGTTCTTTTGACTGTGGAGCTTTCATATGACTCCACAGTAGAATAGATAGATTAGAAACCATGTTGGGAAAGACTTTATAGTCTTTATTTCATTGATTTTCTTGGTATTTATTAATAAAATTTTCCATTGAAATGAGAAGGAAAAAACTCTCAGAACTTTCACTGATAAGTAAGTAAAGAACAGTCTTCAGAACAGCCTTATCACCTTTGGTGTATATTTCTGGTCACAATAATGCAATTTATGCCCAGCTATAATTTTCTTGATGTTATATTTTCCATTTTTTGTTAGTTCAATTTGGTGGTTTTTGTTGTTTTGGGGTTTTTTCCCCTCTCTATTTCATCTATTGACTAACTTTTCTTTCCTTATTTTTTTTCCCCCTTAAAAACTTTGTTGAAGAGAAATGTAATGGCTGCTAGACATGGATTTCCATAAAGGCTGTACTTCAAAAGGAATTAAATTTGTCCTTATTATGAAACACCTGACCAATATCTAATGCAAGAATTAAGCTTTATTTGCATTTATACTGTGAAAAATCAAATCTACTAAAAAAAATTCCACAACTTTGTTCTTGCTTTTTTATATGTCACAGTAGGTTTTCATGTTGTTGCCATGCTAGAAGTTGATTCTATAAGGAATAGTAAACAGTTATTTCTATGTTATATACTGCAAGTTAATAAAATATTAAATTTTAATGACACAAATTATGAATACTACCACTGACAACCCACAAAACAATATCTTCAGGAAAGTACTTCTTCTGCCTGACCCAAACATTTACTTGATTTTACTTCTAGAATTTGCACTTCTAAAGCTCAGGATTCAATTACCAAATTCAAAATTACCACAATTCAAACTCTAAAATAACCATCACCTTTTCACATATTCCCTTTACTATGCAAGTCTTAAAATAAGGTGTTCATTTTTTTTTTAATGTCACAAAAGGTGCTAAGACTTTATAATCAACTCTTACCAGCTAGCTTTATGCTAGCTAGCAATGCATTATAGGAATGATGTTGTTCAGATAATGTATTACACTAATATATCATCAATTTGACAATATTATATGATGGATGAGTAATACTTCTTCCAGACAAAGATGTCAAATACTGATCTACTTGGAAAAGGATCTCCCCTCCATGTATGTTTTTCTAAGTTTATGATCTTAAAACTTCATAAAATGTTTTTAAATTTCAACTCAAATTATTCATTTGGGCAGCCAACACATTCCCACATAGACAGGGAGGTTTGTCACAGCTCTGAGATCTGTTGATTCGACTTTTCTTCACTTTCAGTGTGAGAGACGATAGAATGAAGCTTCCTTTACATGCAACATATGGTGTTGCATAAAGTAATAAATGTCACCCTATAGAAGCTCATTACTAGATTAGAAAATGCTGTTTAGACAGTCTGTAACTTCTCTTTCTTCTTTCTTCTCTTTCTTTCTTCTCCTTCTCTTTCTTTCTTCTCCTTCTCTTTCTTCTCCTTCTCCTTCTCCTTCTCCTTCTCCTTCTCCTTCTCCTTCTCCTTCTCCTTCTCCTTCTTTCTCCTTCTCCTTCTCCTTCTCCTTCTCCTTCTCCTTCTCCTTCTCCTTCTCCTTCTCCTTCTCCTTCTCCCTTTCTTCTCCTTCATCTTCTTATTCCTTGTCTTCTTCTTCCTAGTCTTATTATTTTCAATTCAAATTTCATCTTCTTTATGATAAATAGAATTGAAACAGTGCTTTCATATGGGAAAACAGACACTGAATCAATTTTACCTTTGACTTGTCTCTTCTGTTAAATTTCATTGGGAGAGATATGATTTAAATGAGATAATCTGTATCTTTTTAATGTACTTCCATTACGTTTAATTTCTAGACTACCATAACAACATGTCTGTTAAAAGATAAATCTTTGGGTTTTTTTTTTGTGTTTTGTTTTGGTTTTTTTTGGTTTT